>CAKNXH010000215.1:76784-96489 GCA_932178445.1 Andricus quercusramuli | reverse complement strand
ATATATATATATATATATATATATATATATATATATATATAACATTCAAAATTTTTGAAAAAAAAAATTAATTTCTAGGTTTAAACTTTCATCTCAAAATGCATCAGTTTCGTGGAAAAATAATTTTTTGCTGAAATCATATTTTTCGTTTGTAAATTCAATTTTTGTTGAAAAAATTCGTCTTTTTGGATGAAAAATTCAATTTTGTTCATGGAAACTTATTTTTTGTTAAAAAATTCATATTTTGATCTTTGAAAGTCAACTGGAATCTTTCTGCATGAAAATTAAACTATTAAAAATTTTTTTTTTTTAAATAAAAATTCATCTGTTTTGAAAGAAATTTGATCTTTCTTGTATAAAAATGCAACTCTTTGGTTGTAAATAAAACTATTTTGTTAAAAATCCATACTTTGTTTGAATATTCTACTGTTTTGTTGAAAATTTAACTATTTAGTAAAAAACTTACTTTTTGTTTAAAATTCATATTTTGGTGTTAAAAAATGAACTGAAATCTTTTCTGGATGAAAGTTCAACTTGAAAAAAAAATTGGCTTTTTTTTATTAAAAATTCATCTGTTTTAGTACAAATTCCATCTTTCTTGGATAAAAATTCAATTTTGTTTATAGTAACTTATTTTTTGTTAGAAAATTCATATTTTGGTCTTGAAAAGTCAACTGGAATCTTTTCTGGTTGAAAATTCAACAATTTTCTTCAAATTTGTTTTCTTTTTAAATATAAATTCATGTGTTTCAAGGAAAATTTCATCTTTTTTAAATTATAATAATTATTAATAGTATAAATAATAAATAGTATTATTATCAATTATTGTTAATAAATAGTATAATTTATTGTTTTATTTGAATAAATAAATGGATGAATTTTTTTAAACGCAAAAAGATTATAATATTTTGTATATGAATGTTAATTGATATAACAATATACCTATATATATATATATATATATATACACATATATAACACCAATGTTATATTATACGTTGTATTTTTAATCCAAAAAGACGAGTTTTCAACAAAACAGTTGAATTTGCAAAAAAAAAATTGTCTTTTTAAGAAAATTGTTAAATTTTCAACCAAATAATACAATTTATAACTGAAAAGATAATCTCATCCTAATCTTGTATAATCTTTATTCTTTATTTATTTTTTTTTCAACAAACACTTCATTGATTAAAAATTCATATTTTATTGAAATAATAATTGGAATTTATAATTAAATAATTTTAATTATACTATTATTAATATTATTTCATTAAGTCGACATTTTTTGTTTGTAAATTCAATTTTTGTGTATAGAAAATTCGTCTTTTGCCTGTAAGGTTCAACAATTTAGGTAAAATTTTCTTTCTTTAGTGAAAAAACTTTATTTGTTGAAAATTCGTCTTTTTGGTTTAAAGTTTAACTATTTTGTTGAAAATTAATCTCTTTAAATTTAAAATTCAACTAGTTGGGTAAAAGTTAAACGAAATTGTTAAAAATTTATTTTTTAGATTGAAGGCTTATGTCTTTGGTTAAAAATTTAACTGTTTATTGGAAAAGTCCTTTTTTTTGCTTTAAAATTAATTTTTTGACTGAAAATGTAACTTTTCCATTTTTTCAAGATTCATCTTATTCAGACGAAAATTCTCCGCCTTTGGTGAAAAAAAAATTTCTTGGTTGCAATTTTCATTTTTGTTGGCTAAAAATGCTTCAATTTCGTGGAAAAATAATTTTTTGCTGAAGTCATAGTTTTTTTTGTAAATTAAATTTTTGTAGAGAAAATTTGTCTTTTGGCTTAAAGGTTCAACAATTTAGGTTAAATTTTCTTTTTTCAGTGAAAAATCTTTATTTGTTGAAAATTCATCTTTTTGGTTTTAAAACACTTTTTTCGTATAAATTTCATGTTTTTTGATTGTAATATAAACTATGACACTTTTTGTAGTTAATTTATATTTTTAGGTTGAAAATTCAACTATTATGTTAAAAATATAATTATTTTGTTGAAAATTCAAGAATTTTGTTAAAAATTCATCAGTTTCAGTAGAAAATTAATCTCCTTGGTTAGAAATGTACCTTTTTGATCAAAAATTAATTCTTTTATTGAAAATTAATTTTTTCATTTGAAAATTTAACTCTCGTTGAAAATTCAATTGATTGTAAAAATTCATATTTTCAGGTTGAAAATTCCATTTTTTTTGTAGCAAATTGGTCTGTCTGGCGTGAAAATTCAATTATTTGGGACATCTTCTTTTTCATATGAAAGCAGACTCCTTTGGTAAAAATATAATCTTTTTTTGGTTAAAAATGCAGCTGTTTGGTTGAAAATGAATCTGCTTTGAAAAAGATGAATTTAGTCAAAGATCTTCTTGACTGAAAATTAATTTTTGTGTTAAAAATTTAATTAATTTGTTGAAAATTCAAGTATTTTGTTAAAAAGCCATCTTTTATAGTAGAAAAGACATTTTTTTGTTTAAAATAAATTAATATATCCAAAAAAAATTGATTTGTATCTAAAATGCGTGCTAATAAATTAAAATTAAAATTAATTAATTTTTTTATTTGTGCTCTGAATTAATTATTATCCACCGTGACGAGGTTCCCCTAAATGTCAAATATCTCTCGAAATAATATTTTTTATTCGCTTCATCTTTTAGAATATGATGAGAATTGATGGGGTGAATAGTTTGAATGGTTTTAGCATTAGTAGGAGTGAAGCTGAGACAAATTGAAATGAAATTCAAATTAGCTTTAGGTAAACCGCGAAACGATTGAGCGTTGTCACTTCTGCGAAAGGGCACACATGTCGTGACGTTGAAAAAAATTTACATACTGCATTTTTTATTACAAGTGAAAAGTATCGAAAAGTCATCGAATTGACATTAGATGGTAGAGGAGTTTATCGCGCCCTCGTCGAATTTTCAGGATCGATAGTTCTGGATTGAAATGTTAATATAAAAATCGAGTTGCCCATCAGTCATCACCTCCTGCTTGTTCT
Organism: Andricus quercusramuli; assembly: GCA_932178445.1. Taxonomy (NCBI): domain Eukaryota; kingdom Metazoa; phylum Arthropoda; class Insecta; order Hymenoptera; family Cynipidae; genus Andricus; species Andricus quercusramuli. Next base: position 93,497 of record CAKNXH010000215.1, on the reverse strand, counting down.
CGACCTTCTCGAAAAACTATTTTAAACTTTTTCAAATTTAAAACAACGACCTAAAAAAGAGTCATTTTCCTTCAAAAATGCTGGCTTCAAAACCAAATTTTACTTATTTTAAACATTTTTTAAAAATTAAAAAAATAACTTTTTTGACAAAGATTGTATTAATATAATTTACTTATATCATCATAAATAATTTAATAATCGATTGAACATTTTTTCTTCTATAAGAAGAAAGGTCAGTAAGAGCTTTTTTTGGCACCAAATTTACAAAAACAAATTTTTGACGTTGAAATAAAAAATCAGATATACATAAATTACGTAATTTTTTTCTGAACGAAACAATAACGTTTTAAAATTTTAAAAAATTTCTACCAAAAGAGGTGAATTTTCAAATTAAAGAAACGAATTTTCAACAGGAGTTGAATTTTCAACCAAAAGAAATTTTTCAGTCTATGAGAAGAAAAAATTTCATCCAAAATGATGAATTTTCAAGCCTAAAAGACGAGTTTTTTCACAAAACAGTTACATTTTCAACTGAATATTTAAATTTTCAAACAAAAAGATCTATTTTCAAACAATAAGATTAACTTTTTCGCAAAAAAATATTTTTAAACCAAATACATACATTTTGAACCAAATGCTTACATTTATATCCAAGAAGAATAATTTTCTACCAAAAAAAGACGAATATTTACACAATTTCATCAATTTTCAACCAAATAGTTGAATTTTCATTTGAAAAAATATAACTTTTCATAAAAGAAAAAAATTTCAACAAAAAAAATAAATTTTCAATCAAGAAGATCTTTCACTAAAAAGATTAAGAAGAATTTTTTTTTTTTAAAAAAAAAAAAAAAAAGATTAAATTCATACCAAAGGAGGTCAATTTTCAAATCAAAAGGAAGATTTCCCAAATAATTGCCAGAAAACAAATTTTCTACAAAACAATCGAATTTTCAATCTCAAAATTTCAACTTTTAACAAAAAAAGTTACATTTTTAGTTTAAAAAAAAAACGAATTTTCTACAAACGGTTAAATTTTCTACCAAATGATTGAAATCTGAAGCATAAAAGACGAATTTGCTACAAAACAATTGAATTTTAAACCAAAGAGTTAAATTTTCAGTTAAAAAATTAATTTTAAATTAAAGAATTAATTTTTGATCAAAAAGATACATTTTTAACCAAGGAAAATTATTTTCTACTGAAACTGATGAATTTTCAACAAAATACATGAATTTTCAACCAGAAAAATTAGTTTTCAGCCTAAAAAGATGTAGCTTTAACCCAAAAATAAGAATTTCAGAGAACAATTTTCAATGGTTGATATTTCAACTAAAAAATATTTTTATTTGAAATAAAAAAATTGAATTTAACGAAAAGTTATATTTTTAATCAACAAAATTGATTTATTACTACAAAACGATTTTTCAACAAAATAAATAAATTTTGAACCAAATAGTTAAATTTTCAACCATGAAAATTAATTTTCTTTTGAAAAAGACAAATTTTTAAGAGAATTCGTGAATTTCGAACCAAATAGTTGAATTTTTAAAACAAAAAGATTTTGACAGAAGTTGAATTTTCAACTAAAAAAAATTTCCCAGTCAATAAGGAAAAAAAATGTTATCCAAAGTGTCAATTTTCAAACAAAAAGATTAATTTTATACTAAAAAGACGATTTTTCAACAAAATCCATAAATTCTTAGCCAAATGGTTTAATTTGCAACCAATAAAATTAATTTTCGACCAAAACGAATGAATTTGAAACAAATTTCATCAATTTTCAACCAAATAGTTGGATTTGTAAACTAATGAGATGAATTTTTAACAAAAAATGGAATAAGTAAATTTTCGTTTAAAATAACTAATTCTAAAAATACTTTAATCCTCAATTTAAAAAGTAAGTTTTCAATCAGTTACATTTTTAATCAAAACGATTTATTTTCTACTATAAAATAAGAATTTCTAACTAAATATATCAATTTTCAAGCAAATAGATCAATTTTAATCAAGAAGATTAAGTTTTCAAACAATTTTGAATTTGAATTCAAATTTTGAATTTACAACAAAGGAATTGAAATTTCAACCTGAAAAGGTAAATTTTCAGTTAAATAAATTAATTTTTAACTATAAAAATACTAATTTTAAACAAAATAGTTCTATTTTCAACCAAAGAAATTAATTTTTAAGTAAAGTGATGTATCGTCTCCTAAAAAAATTTATTTTTAACAAATAGTTCAACTTTTAACCAAATTATTGAATCTTCTAGTCGAAAATACGAATTTTCTACAACATATAGGTAAATTTTCAACTAAAGAGGACGATTTTTTAACGAAAATGTGAATTTTCAACATGGTAATTAAATTTTAAAAGAAATAATACAATTTTTAACAAAAAAAAAGGTCAATTCTTAACCAAAAATTTAATAGTTTAAATAAAAACTGAAGTCCATTTTTCAATCTAAAATATTACATTTTTAACAATTTAATTGGAAATTCATTAATTAAAGATGACATTTTTTCGAATATCCAGTGAAATCTTACTTTTTAAATGAATGAGCAATTATAAATCAATTATTTAAAACTAAACAATTTTCAACTGAATTATTTAAAATAGAAAGCCTTGAATCGTTAATATTTCAGAGTATTAAATTTAAACTTTGAACCTTACAATTTTAATTATTATATTTGACAAATTTTTAATAAATGTAAGTGAAATTAATTAATTTTTATGCATAAATAGAAATTGAACAATTATCAATTTAGAAAAAATTTTAGTTAGCAAAAGATGTTTACAAGCTTTCAGATAATCCAAACTTAATTTAAAACTGGAAAATATTTTGAAAAATAAAAAAACAAATTTAGACTTCTGAAGGTTTCGAAATAAAATTTTGAAGCTCTTTAAAGTGATTTATTATTTTGAAAAATTAATTCTAAGAGAATATTTAAAACGATTTAAAACAAACTTTTCGAATAATAAATGACAATTGAACAATTATCAATTTTGAAAATAATCAAGCAATTTAAACAATTCGAGAGGTTTCAAATGAATAAAAAATTTGTATCAAAATTTCTAGAAAACCTAACAATAATTTTTTTTTATTAATTTTAAAACAATATTTAATAAGATTTCCAAAATTGTCGAAAAAGAATCTGGATGATTTTAAGGTAGCTTTTTACTTTTGCAGGATTTAAAAAAATTGTAGGAAAAATTCGAGTTCCAAGATAATAGTATCATTATTAGATTCCTGAAAATTTTTTAAATTATTATTTCAAACCAAATTTTGAAGAGAATATTTGAAAAGACTTCAAAACAAATTTCAATGTATGAATTAATTTTTTTAGCTTAACATTTCTTAAAACGATATAATTTAGAAAATTTATAAATTAATTGAGCGTTTAAATTGACATGTTTTGAATTTAATTTTAAAAGATTAAAATTCAGAAGTAAACAGTTATTTCTCAATTATTTAATTTCTATCTTCAGTCAAAAAGTTTTTTTCTTCGACCTAGGATGACAAATATTGAGAACATTGCAATTACATAATTTTGAATGACATATATGGTGTCCAATCGATTGCTATATATTTTTTAAAAAACTTCAAATGTATGTTTTTTTATTGTTTAATAATGATTATTCATCATTGTCTTTTAATATTCTACCATTAATTTAAAGTTTATACATAGAAGCTTTTTTTGTAATAGCGATCATGGATACATGATCGCATCTTAATTCAAAATTATCATTTTTCTTTTTGTTTTTGTTGTTTGATAATGATTATTCATCATTGTCTTTTGAAATTCTACCATTCCTTTAAAGTTTAAACATAGAAGCTTTTTTCGTAAAAGCGATCATGGATGCATGATCGCATCTTAGTTCAAAATTGTAGATTTTCTTTTTGTTTTTGTTGTTTAATAATGATTATTCATCATTGTCTTTTAATATTCTATCATTCCTCTGAAGTTTGAACATAGAAGCTTCTTTTGTGATAGCGATCATGGATACATGATCGCATCTTAATTCAAAATTATCATTTTTTTTATTCAACAATGATTATTCATCATTGTCTTTTATTATTCGACCATTCCTTTAAAGTTTAAACATAGAAGCTTGTTTCCTAAAAGCGATCATGAATACATGATCGCATCTTAATTCAAAATTATCATTTTTCTTGTTTTTGTTGTTCAATAATGATTATTCATCATTGTCATTTATTATTCGACCATTCCTTTAAAGTTTAAACATAGAAACTTTTTCCGTAAAAGCGATCATGGATGCATGATCGCATCTTAATTCAAAATCATAGATTTTCTTTTTGTTTTTGTTGTTTAATAATGATTATTCTTCATTGTCTTTCAATATTCCATCATTCCTCTGAAGTTTGAAAATAGAAGCTTCTTTTGTGATAGCGATCATGGATGCATGATCGCATCTTAATTCAAAATTATAGATTTTCTTTTTGTTTTTGTTGTTCAATAATGATTATTCATCATTGTCTTCTAAAATTCTACCATTCCTTTAAAGATTAAACATAGAAGCTTCTTTCGTATAAGCAATGATGGATACATGATCGCATCTTAATTCAAAATTCAAAATTTATCATTTTTCTTTTTCTTTGTTGTTGTTTAATAATGTTTATTCGTCATTGCCTTATAATATTCTACCATTCCTTCAGAGTTTAAACATAGAAGCTTTTTTCGTAAAAGCGATCATGGATACATGATCGCATCTTAATTCAAAATTATCATTTTTGTTGTTTTTTTGTTGTTGTTTAATAATGATTATTCATCATTGCCTTTTAATATTCTATACCATTCCTTTAAAGTTTATACATAGAAGCTTTTTTTTAATAGCGATGGATACATGATCGCATCCTAATTCAAAATTATCTCATTGCAATATTCTAAATATTTTTCATCCTAGGTCGAAAAAGAATAACTTTTTGGTTGCAAAACATGTAAATACCTGTAGATTGTCCTAGTTGTGATTATTTATAAATTTTTGTCGAAAATTAAAACTACAATGAAATAAAACAATGTACATAAAAATACAACAACAACAAAAATCGTCTCCATAATAGAACAAAGTTGTACTTTCCTGTAATTTTGGTTGTAATTTATTGTATTTATTTCTATATTCCTGTAAAAATAGTTTTAGTTTCCTGTACTTTTTCGTAAAAACTTCTCCACCAGGGAAGTTCACGAATCAGGGGAAAACTGGTTCAAACGTTTTTGAGTTTTGATTTCCATAAGAAACAATTATTTTGTGATTCTGAGCCCAAAAAGAGCCCTTATTGACTCTTTTTCTTTATCATTTTGAGTTATCATTTTCAGCTATTATATTACAAATCGCCATAAGTTGTATTTAATTTGATATTTGTGGGGAATTATTTTAAAGACCCATAATCACTGTTATTTTCTTTTGTTTTGAGGTGAGCCGGTGACATATGTTGGGCACTTGCATGTCGAATAGTTCCGGGCAGTATCAAGCAGGGTTAAGCAATCCACCCCCTGTAATTGCATATCACTGCACCCACAACTGGTTTATCATGCGGGTCCCTCACCTTGCGGTTAATTTTTTTTATTTTTTTATTATTAATTTCAGCCCTATGAGTCAATATCGATTCAAGACAGATGAACTTTATAGAGGGATGAAAAACATTTACCCTTCTGTTATCTAAGGGACCGTACTTAAATTACGTGACAACTCAAGGGGAAGGGAGGGGTCAAGAGATTTTGTTACGATCTGTTACGTTAGTTACCAACATTATAATAGTTAAAATGTCAGAAAAAAGAAATGCTTAACTAAAAAAATACGAATTTTCGACAAAATAGTTTTTTTATCCAAAAAAATGATTTTTTAATCAAAAAGAGAAGAAATAAATTTTCAGTTAAAACAGTCAATTTTCAAGCAAAAAAATAAATTCTCTAGAAAATAATTCAATTTTAAACACAAAAGATGAATTTTCTACCAAAAAAGATACAGTTTTAATGAAATATATAAATTTTCATCTAAAAAAGATAAATTTACAAACAAAAAACAGAATAGTCCAATTTGCTTTTAGAAAAGTAAATTTAAAAAAAAGAGTTTTCAGCAAAATTAATTAATTTTCAACTAAAAATATAAGTTTCCAAGCAAAAAATAAATGCTTACATCTTCAATTGCAAAAGAAAATTATTTTAAACTAAAAAGAAAGGAATTTTCAACCAAAGAAATGAATTTTTAATCACACTGATGACTTTTCAACCAAAAATATTAATTTTTGACCAAATAGTGGAATTTTCAACCTGAAGGATGAATTTTCTATCAACAAAAAAGACGAATTTTCAACTAAATAGATGTTTTTTTTCAATCAAAGAAATGCATTTTCAACCAAAAAGATAAAAGTTTCAAAATTGAAAGTACTCTTCTACAAAAAAAGACGGATTTTCAACAAATAGTTGTACTTTCACCTAAAGCAGATAAATTTTGAAATAAAAATAAAATACTTAAATTTTCAGTGAAAAAGTTAATTTTCAATCAAATTAAAAAAGTCTCTATACGAACCGGAAAAATCCAGCTGAACGTATCCAAATTTCGGTACAAAAAGCCCTTTTTAGATCTCCCCTTTTTCGTACCGAAAAAATCTGGCTGAGATCAAATTTCTATCAAAAAAGATCAATTTTTGACAAAAAATGGAACAGTTACATTTTTAAATTAAAAAAATTAATTCTAAATAAGAAAAAACTAATTTTCAACCGAAAAGATCAATTTTCAACCAATAAGATGAATATTTCACCAAAATAGATTACGCCGCAAGTCAGGGAATTTATATAACTTTAAATAACTGTCAAGCAGAATAAATTTGAAATTTTTCAATTTTTATTTGAAATTGTTTAAGTCCGATAATAGAAGATTCTAGGTTAGTAATTTCTTTTCTTTGTATTTATATTCCTTTTTTTTTGTAGCTGCTTCCTCTTGAAAATTATCTTTTTAGTTGCAAATTTTATTATGTGTTTGAAAATTCAACATTTTGTTAAAAAGTCAATCTTTTTCCTTGAAAATTCCACTATTTTGTAGAAAATTTACCTTTTGAAAAAAATCCATATTTTGGTGTTGAAAAATCAATTGAAATCTTTTTTGGATGAAAATTCGACTTTTTTTTTTTATCTTTTTCATTTAAAAATTCATCTGTCTGAGTATAAAATACATATTTCTTGGATAACAATGCAACTGTCTGGTTAAAAATTCAATAAAATTTGTCAAGTCATCCTTTTTGGCCCAAAAATCTACTGTTTTTTCTTAAAAATTCAACTATTTCGTAGAAAATTTACCTTTTGAGAAAAATTCAAATTTTGTGTTGAAAAATCAACTGAAATCTTTTATTACAATTTATTACGATATTGGTTCAAAATTGATATTTTTTTTTTGTTACAAATTCAACTACTTTCTTAGTAACAAATTACCTTTTTTGGCGCCCATTTATAAATTTTTTTTTTTTTTTTTAAATTCGTCATTTCAGTTGAAAAATCATCTATTTGGTTAAAAATTCATTTTTTTTATTCAAACAATCAGCTGCTTAATTGGAGGGTCAATTACTTTGTCGAAAATTTATTGTTTTTTTTTCGTTTCAAATTAATCTTTTGAACTGAAAATGTAACTACTTCATTTTTGGTTGAAAATTGACATTTTTTAAAATTAAAATTCATCTATTTAGTTAAAAATTCCACTATTCAGTTGAAATTTCGTATATATTGTTAAAAATTTATCTTGATTTGTTGAATTCAATTGCTTTTCATGTAAAATTGAAATCTTTCTTGGTTGAAATTGCAGCTATTATATTTTTCTCTAAAAATTTATTTTTTTTTTCTTCAAAATAATTTTTTTTACTGAAAATTGAGCCATTTAATTTTTGGTTTAAAATTGATATTTTTTGTTGTAAATTCAAATAGTTGGTGGATGCATCATTTCATTTGAAAATTAATCTCTTTTGTTGAAAATTGATATTTTTTAGTTAAAAATTCAACTAGTTGGTTGAAAATTCATTGTTTTCTTTTGTTGGAAATTAATCTAATGCGCAAATTTAATTTTTTTTCACAATTCAACCACTTGCTTGAAAGTTGAACTGCTTTGTTAAAAATTTATATTTTTGGTTTAAGATTCGTCATTTCAGTTAAGAATTCATGTCTTTGGTCAAAAATTGATCTTTTTCAGTTCAAAATTTAACTATTTCAAATACTCGATCTTTTATTGAAAATTCTTTTTTTTATTGAAAATTAATATTATTTTATTTCAAAATTCAACTTTTTGATTGAAATTTCTTGTATTTTGTTGAAAATTCATATTTTTTGTGGAAAATTAATCTTCTTGGTTAAAAAATCATATTTTTTCAAACATTCAGCTAATTGGTTGAAAATTGAACTACTGTGTTGAACATTAATTTTTTTTTTTAGTTTCCTCATTTTAGTTAAAATTTAATCTCTTTTGTTGAAAATTCCAATTTTTTATTCAAAAAAATAGATTTTCTTGTTGAAAATTAATTTTGCGAATTGAAAATTAATGTAAACCGTGTCTGGTTGAAAATATATATTTTTTATAGTAAATTTAACTAATTAGATCATTTAAAATGACTGATTTTATCAGTGAGTCAAAATGAGTGATGAAAGAATTCCTTTTGACTGATTTTGATTGAAAATTAATCTTTTTAGATGAAAACTCAACTATTTATTTGAAATTTTATGTATTTTGTTAAAACTTCGTCTTTATTCGTATGAAATACATCTTGGTTAAAAATTAGTCTTTTTTGGTTGAATTCAACGTCTTTTTTTAAACAAAATTCTTTTTTGGTTAAAATATAAAATGTTTTTCCTTCTCAATTAATTTTTCAGTTAAAAATTCAACTATTTGGTTGAAAATTTATGTATTTTGTTGAAAATTAGTTGGTTTTTTTTTCGTGGAAAATTAATCTTCTTGACGCCATTTTATATTCTTTAATCCAACTACTTGCTTGAAAGTTGAACTGCTACGTTAAAAATTTATATTTTTGGTTTAAGATTCATCAATTCAGTTTAAAATTCACGTCTTTGGTTAAAAATTGATCATTCTTAGTTGAAAATTTAACTATTTTGAATATTCGTTTTTTTATTTTGAAAATTAATATTTTTTAGTTGAAAATTTAACTTCCGGATTGAAATTTTTTGTATTTTGTTGAAAATCCGTCTTTATTTGTGGAAAATTAATCCTCTTGGTTAAAAAATCATATTCTTTCAAACACTCAACTAATTGGTTAAAACTTGAACTACTGTGCAGAATTTTTTTTTTTAAGATTCATCATTCTAGTTGAAATTCAATCTCATTTGTTAAAGATTCAACTTTTTCCTTTAAAAAATAGTTTTTCTTGTTGAAAATTAATTTTGTGAATTGAAAATTCATGTACACCATTTTTGGTTGAAAGCCGACTTTTTTTAATTGCAAATTTAACAGATTGGATCATTTAAACTGACTGATCTTATCAGTGAGTCAAAAAGACTGATGTAAAAATTCCTTTTGACTGATTTGTCAGTCGTCGAATCCACACTAAATGAATCAGTCAAAATTGACTTGGAATCATTCTCGTTTGACTGATTCAAATTTAGATTTAGATTGTAGAAATTTCTCCTTCACAAGCATTTATTATTCACCATTTGAATAATAGATTATAGACATAAAGGAACATTCTTTTACGACTTGGCTTTATTCTCTCAAAGTTAGCTATATACACCTGGTAAATTGCCAAGCTTGTATAGAGCTTTCATAAAATAATGAGAAGCTTCGGGATCGCTGCACATTGACCATTAAAGCGGAAATTCGATATTTCACAAATACTACTTGAAATATCACATAAATGCTTTCTCGTTCATGTGTCTTATTATGACCAATCAATAATTTGTCCTCGTTCAATAAACTGCATTTGACTCTATTCATAATTTCACCCAAGAATATGAGAAATTGTACCAGTAGAAACTAAATCAATTTCACTCAGAAAGATAAATTATGGTGGATTACTCCACATAAACTAGACTCACGCGAATTTTCAACTAAAATGGTTTATTTTTTAACAAAAATGTTAAATTTTCAACAAAATAGTGAATTTTTCAACCAAGAATATAAATTTTCTATCGAAAAAGACGAATGTTAAAAAAATATATTTTTCAACTGAAAAAGATATATTTTCGGCCATATAGTTGAATCTTCTAATAAAAAAATATCAATGTTTCAACAAAAATGAAACAGTCAAATTTTCAGTTCAAGAATAAATATTTACCTAACAACGATTTTTCAATAAAATAATTAAATTTTCAAACTAAGTGATGAAAAAAGGACTGCTCTGTCAGGCAGCGTTCTCGAAGTGCAGTCTGCGCGGGCAGACGTCGAGTACTTTTTCTAAAGCTGAATATCTCAGTAAATTTTCGATATGAGATTTCCCAAAAAACTTCATTCAACATTGCTGAAGAAATCAATTATCGATTTACCTCATATTGCAATTGAATGTTATTAAACAATAAGCGACTGTTCTCTTCTTCATGACGAAGATTTTTTTGCAAAATCTCATATCGAATCGTGGAAATTTTACTGAGATATTAAGATTAATTATTAACCAAAAGAGACAAATTTCCAACAAAACCTTTTAACTTTTCAAACAAAAAGTATACTTCTCAACAGAATTGTTTTTTTTTTCGAAAAAAAATGTTTATTGTAAACCAAATCCTTGAATTTTCTGACAAACTAGTTAAATTCTTAACCCAGAAAGACGAATTTTCAGCAAAACCATTGAACTTTTAACAAAAAAAACACTTTTTCACAAAATTGTTGAATTTTCTCCAAAGAAGAATATGTTTTAACCAAAGAATTGAATTTTCCACACAAAAAATACAATTTCAACCAAGAAGATTAGTTTTCTACAAAATAGATTAATTTTTAACCAAATAATTTAATTTTTAATTAAAAATATAAATTTTCAACCGAGAAGATTAATTTTCTACAGAAAAGACGAATCTAAGAATAATACATGAATTTTTAACCAAGCAGGTGAATTTTCAACGAAAAAATGTAAATTTTCTACCAAAATGGAGCACTTACATTTTCATTGAAAAAAAAAATTGTTACATAAATATGGAATATTCAGCAAAATAGTCCAATTTTTAATCAAAGGGATGAATTTTCAACTAAAGTAAAGAATCTTCGACTGGAATAGTTAAATCTACATTTGAAAAAAATTTTTCAACCATAAAATAAAAAACGAATTTTTAATAAAATAATTGAATTTTCAACCAAAGATAGGTATTTTTAAATAAAAGCAAAAAAACTAAAAAATTAATTTCTAACAAGTAGTTCGAATATTAACCAAGTAGTTGAATTTTCAACCAAAAAAAAATCAATTTTCTACCAAAAACGACCAATTTTTCACGAAATAGATGAATTTTCAACCCACTAGTTGAATTTTCAACTGAAAAAGATAAACTTACAATCAAAAATTTATAAGCTAAATTTTTAGTTAAAAAAGTTAATTTTCAACCAATAAAAACCGAAATTCCAACAAAATAGTTAAATTTTCAAACAAATTATTTTCAACCGAAATCAAGAATCTTCAACCAGAAAAATTAGTTTTTAACAAAGTAGTTCAACTTTCAACCAAGCAGTTAAATTTTCAACTAAAAAAAGATGAACTTTCATCTGAATGACAGTTGAATTTTTAACGAAAAAAGATAAATTTTCAACCAAAAAAGAATTCAATTTTAAATAAAAAGCAGTTGAATTCAATACAAAAAGAAAATTTTTAACGAAATAGTTCTATCTTCAAAGAGACAAAAAAAAAGACATTTTTGCCAAAACAGACGAATTTTCAACAAAATAGTTCAATCTTCAATCAAATATTGGAATTTTCAACAGAAAAAGATTTTTATTCGAAATTAATAATAGTTGAATTCAAACAAAAACTAATTGTAGAAAACTAATCTTCTCGGTTAAAATTGTCTTGTTTTTTTGTGGAGAATTCAATTCTTTGGTTATGACATATTCTACTTTGGAGAAAATTCAACAATTTTGTGAAAAAGTGCTTTTTTTGTCAAAGGTTTAACGATTTTGCTGAAAATTCGTCTTTTCTGGTTAATAGTTCAACTAGTTTGTCAGAAAATTCAAGGATTTGGTTCACAATAAACTTTTTTTTTCGAAAAAAAACAATTCTGTTGAAAAGTATCCTTTTTGTTTGAAAAGTTAAAAGGTATTGTTGAAAATTTGTCTCTTTTGGTTAAAAATTAATCTGAATATCTCAGTAAAATTTCCACGATTCGATATGAGATCTTGCAAAAGAACTTCATCATGAAGAAGAGAACAGTCACTTATTATTAAATAATATTCAATTGCAATATGCGGTAAATCGATAATTGATTTGTTCAGCAATGTTGAATGAAGTTTTTTGGGAAATCTCATATTGAAAATTTACTGAGATATTCAGCTTTAGAAAAAGTACTCGACGTCTGCCCGCGCAGACTGAACTTCGAGAACGCTGCCTGACAGAGCAGTCCTCGCGACGCATTAGCTAACAGCGCGGGCAGACGTCGAGTACTTTTTCCAACTCTGAATATCTCAGTAAATTTTCAACGATTCAATATGAGATTTTCCAGAAAACTTTATTCAACATTGCTGAACAAATCACTCACTGGAAGTTGTTTGAAAGCCCAATGAAGCCCATTGAATATTATTAAACAATAAGCGATTGTCAACTTTTTCATGATTTTCTAGGCATCGCGAGAGTATTGTGAATATGTGTCGGGGCAATAATAATTCATTCGTGTTTCGATTGTAGGCGGTAACTAAATTAATTGAAATAACAAGAAATGCGAGTTTAGACAGGACCAAACCGCAAATGAAACGCCTAACCCGGCCAGAGCCTAACTTACCGACCGACTTGGCCCCAACTTGGCTTCATTAATTTTTCTACTCTCAGCCACATTAAAATAAAAAATTGCTTTTAGAAATAAAAAATGAGTAAAAAATTTATAAAGGTCAAATTGTTTATTTAAAAGAAACATTTCAAGTAGCTGAACATTTCTAGAAAAATCTTATTCCTGAACCGGATTATTCGACGCCCACCTCATCTTTTGATTGCCATCCCAATCTTTGGAATGAGTGAAGACCGTTCCGAAATGAGGAAAGACTTCATCCTCAGTGCACTGATATTTTTCACGAACAACTCCTGTGAAATGAAAAAATTTGAAATTTTGAATTGAAGTTAAAGTTAAACTATAACAATATATTATCATTAATTTCAATTTTTTTTAGGTTTGACTTCATTGCGTTATGAACATAAATTACTTATGATTTATTTACTTACTTTCGTTTTCGTTCTGGAATCTTGGACAATGCTCGATGTCTCCGAATGCGAAGAGTGCTTTTCACTTTCGGCATTTTTGATTATTTCAATCACACTTTAATCATTGATACAGACGAAATCACAAAAACACTCGCCAATATAACCTCAAACCAACCTACTTGTCATCTACTTGTGTTCAAGAGGTTAAATGAAAACAAATGCACAGCCAAGTTTATGGCGCTGCAATCAAGAGCAGTGAAACAGAGTTGGTTTAAACTAGATTCAAGATATTAACCCTGTTGTAGCCATGAAATAACTTTCCAAGTTAGGGCCAAACTCGTAATTGGGCAAACATTTGGCAATTTCTACACGGGCTATATTAATTAACATAGCATGTACATTTGTATTGTATTCATATGCTATTCTGCGCCCATTAAATACTTAACTTATCAGAATGTTTATAATTTGGTGTAGCTTAAATTTATATTATAATGTATCGTTTGTCAATTTTGTTTTGGGTAAAATGTTGTTGGAAAAAGTAAATCTGAACTGTCACTGCTTCCGATTAGGCTGTCGCCATTTTACTTCAACGCTCCCATGATCAGTGATGCCAACCCACTTTTTCAAATGCGCACGCACCGGAAAGCGCGGGTCTATTCAAAATGATAAAATATGCACTTGTAATATAACATGAATAATAAAATATTTGTAACAAATTAGCTATTAATTAAAATCAATTTAATTAATTTTTTTCAAGTAAGCAGCTTTTTAAAATAATGAGCTGTATTATTACTGATAGAATTTATTGATTTCAAATAGACTCGCGCTTTTATCGGGCATGATACTGTGGTGCCGCTCTGCGATTATTTTATTCAGATACCTTATCCTAATATCTAACTAAATGTTTATCTGTTACAAGGAATAATTGAGATAAGCTTTTTTTACCGCGTACTACACCCAACAAAAAAAAAACACCAAAATTGAATTATTATTGAAAAAAATAAAACTTTGAGAGGAAGGATTAAGAATGTGAATAAAAATGTTGAGGACCTGAACCTGGGCGTTTTCAAGAGTCCAGGTCCCTCCGCTCTCTTGAGAATCCCCTTTGAGCCCCTTACATCATCCCTTCGATTCTCTGACTCTCTCGGTGTTTTGCGACCCCTCGATGGCGCCTATCCCGATCTTTGTTGCTCTGATAGGAGCCCAGGGCACCTGTAGGTTTCTCAGGCTCAATAATGCATCGGCGACATGGAGCATCGTCTAGAACTAAGAGGGTGGTAAACCACGTGTGGTGGTGGTTTCTACAATGCCGCAAGCCTTTTAGCCCCATACAACCACCATCGTAATATACCACCACAATTCCTTCCCCGTCGCCTATTATCCCTCCGATCTCTCCTGAGTGACTCCTTTTACCTAAGATTGATATTAAACGATTGGTATCAACGCTTCATTTTGTTGCTGTGCAATGGCGGTTTTATAGAATGTTTTCCCCAAGATTGAAAAAAAAGTGAGTCATGATGAAAATATATGTATGGGGCCGTTCACGCTATTTTAAATACTTTTTCCACCCCTCTCATTCTTCGTCACAGATCATTACACAAAGATTGAACCCCCCAGGGTGATGTCACAATTGAGACACCCCCCCCCCCCCCCGAACCTCCTTTTAAGACAAAATTTTTTCTTCGATTCCGTTTGAGATTAAGATTTAAAGTCGGAATATATTATATTTTCAACAAAATAGTTGCATTTTCAATTAAACAACCAAATTAATTTCAGAACAAACAATAAAACAACATACTCAACAACTTGAGTATTGGACGTTAAATAGGATTTTGAATTTGATTTTAATCTAATTTGGAAATCTTAAATTTTAGTTTACCAAAATAGTATTTGCAAAAGAATAATTAGATTTTCAATATTATAGTTGAATTTTTAAACATATTTTCAAATTTGTGACCAACAAAGATGAATTTCCAACCAAATAGATCAATTTTAAAAAAAAAATATTTATCAACCAAAAAGACATATAATCAAAAAAATTACATTTTCATCAAAATAATTAAATTTTCAACCAAATAGTTAAATTTTATGATATTATAATTAAATTTTTAACAGAATAATTCAGTTTTCAACTGAAAACTATCGATTTCAACCAATAATAGAATGGTGAAATTTTTAGTTAAAAAAAATGATTTTTAAACAAAAACAAGATGAAGTTTCCAGAATACAGTTAAATCATCAATCTAAAAGGACGAAATTTCTATTTTAAACAAACAGTTGCATTTTCAATCAGAAATTATGAATTTTCAACAAAAAAGTTAATTTATTTTCTGCGTAACAATTGAATTTTCGAACCGAAAATATGAATTTTTAACAACAAATTTAATGTTCAAACAGATAGTTTAATTTTCTACCAAATTGTTGAATTTTTAGGCCGAAAATACGTATTTTCTACAGAACAGTTGAATTTTCAACCCAAAAAGATGAATTCTCAACGAAAAATGTAATAGTTAATATTTGAAACAAAATATATTTTAATTTGAAATGAAAAACATTGAATTCATTAAAAATGGATGAAATTTCAATACAATTTCAAATACATTAATTTTTAACAAAAAATGAAATAGCTACATTTTCAGTTCAAAACATTAATTCTTAACCAGAACAATAGAAAAAATACGCATTTCCATCTAAATAATTAAATTTTCAACCTAAGGGATGAATTTTCCATCCGAAAATATGAATTCTAATTTTAAATTAAAATAAGCAGTTGAATTCAACTAAAAAATACGAATTTAAAAAAAAAAAAATAGTTGAATCCTCATGCAAAATGGATTCATTTTCTACCAACCGGTTGCATTTTTACCCAAAAAGGATACATTTTCTAACAAAAATGACAAATTTCCAACAACATACATAAATGTTCAACACCTAAAAATCAATATTCAACCAAAAATGGAATATTTACATTTTCAGTGAGAAAAATTAATTCTCAACCAAAAACAAAAACTAATTTTTAGCAAAATTGTCAAATTTTCAACCAAAAAAATAGATTTTTAACTAAAAAGTAGATTTTTTAAACAAGAAGATTAATTTTCTACAAAAAATGAATAATAAACAAAATCCATGAATTTTCAACATGAAAAAATTAAATTTTTTAACAGAATAATCGAGATTTGAACTAAAAACGAACAATTTTCAACCAATAATAGAATAGTCAAAATATCAGTTCAATAAATTAATTTTCAACAAATTAGTTAAATTTTTTACAAAATACTTACATTTTCGGCAAAATAGTTGAATTTTTGAAAAAATAATTAAATTTTCAACCAAAAAGTATGGATTTCCAATAAAAAATTTAATAGTTGAATTTTGAACTAAAA
>CAKNXH010000215.1:53755-76384 GCA_932178445.1 Andricus quercusramuli | reverse complement strand
AATTGGAAAGAATTGGAAAGAATTGGAAAGAATTGGAAAGAATTGGAAAGAATTGGAAGGAATTGGAAGGAATTGGAAAGAATTGGAAAGAATTGGAAAGAATTGGGAAGAATTGGAAAGAATTGAAAGTAATTGCAAAAATTAAGATCAAAGAATTTGAATGAATTCAAAAAACTTTTAACGAGTTCAGTTTAGTTCAATCGAATTTAACATGAATTAAAATGAGTTCGACGCAAATGGAAGGAATTTAACAGAATATAAGACAAATTCAAAAGAATTAAAAAATATTCAACAGATTTGAAAAGAATTCGAGAAAATTCAAAAGATTTCGAAGTTGAATGAAAAAACTTTGAGGAATTGAAGTAAATTCGAATTACTGTATACGAGTTTACTTGAATTCAATCGAATCTAACTTCTAGAAAACAGATGATTTTTTAGATGATTTTCTTTCTAAATTTTCTTATAGTACAACACAATAAAAAAAACTAAAATTGTTGGCATCGTATCCAGTAAAATTTTTCTGGATATAAACAAAAATTATCTGATATTAAGTCAAATTTAATTCTTGTACAGGATCCTTGAAGGATCCTCGGAGGATCCTGGACATGTTTCTGGACGTGAATCTGCACACGAACCCGTACAGGTAATCTTGACAAGTTGACAAGCAGAATCACATCCAGCAACATGTCCAGGATTCTCCGAGGTTCCTGGGTAATTGGAAAATTTTAACCTTTCTTGTCATTTTGCCCCAGATGCAATAAAAAATATGTTACAAAATAAAAAATACTAATTTGATGAATCTAAAATTTGAAAAAAACATTTACAGGTGAGATTTCCGGAAATGGAGGATGGGGGGAGGAATGAAACCCTTTGTAAAGTTTGTGGTGACAAAGCATCAGGAAAGCATTATGGTGTACCAAGTTGCGACGGATGCCGCGGATTCTTCAAGCGGTCAATCCGCAGATATGCTAGGTGATAAAAAATGTTTAACAATAATTTATAATTTTTTTTATAATTTTATCGAAATACAATAACTTAATTATTTTTATGATTTTAGTATTTTTATTTTATTATTGTTTTATTATTATTATTTTATGATTTACCTTTCAATGTTTTCTGTCTGATGATTTGAAATGGAATTGCTCTCAAAAGAATTTAAAAGAATTGAAAAAGATTGAAAATAATTAGAAAAAATTTGAAAAACTGTTAAAAGATTTCATGGTTATACCAAAAAACTTTTGAAAATACAAATGACTTTACATATTTTTACTTGAATTCTTTCGAATGGCATTATTAATAAATTCAGAAATAATTCAAAAAATTGTTTGTCATTAGAAAAATCGCTTGAAAATTTTCAAATTGTTGCAGATTTTTTATTTATGTTTCTGAAAATAAAAATTAATAATTTTTTTCCACAGGAACCTAGATTACGTCTGCAAAGAAAATGGCCGCTGTATTGTGGACGTTTCGCGCAGGAATCAATGTCAGGCGTGCCGGTTCACGAAATGTCTTCAAGTCAACATGAAACGAGATGGTATGCTTGATACAAATGGTAATTACTAATTCGCTGCCCAATTTCAAATTTACCAACCTTTTCCCACTAGAAAATTTGAAAAAAAAATTTTTTTTAATAATTCTTGTTAATCTGGTGACAATCATATAAGTTTCTTCTTTACAATTCAAATTAGTTCCTTTGAGCATAAGTATTTAACCAATTACTAAATTACCAAAACAGATATTTCATTTAGAACCTAAATAAAATGAATATTTTCCAAATTGAATTTAGAATAAATAAAAATTTAAATTATTCTTTGTAGTCCAACATTTATATTTAACTACGAAATTCTTGAAACAGGGTTGCTACAAAATCCCAATTTCGAAGTTCCCTGGCTTTTACCAAATCAATGTTTAATTTTCCCTGGCCGCTTTAAATTTTTCTGTCAGTTATAAAATCAAACGTTACACGCAGGAAACGGAAACATTTTTTACTGAAAATGAATTTTCGACCATATAATTTTATTTACAAGTTAAAAAGATACATTTTGAACCTAAATGGCACAATTAAATTTTTAAGCAAAACAATTAATTTTCAACTAAAGAATTTTTCGACGAAATAGTTCAATTTTCAACCGAAGAGATGAAGGTTTAAGCAAAAAATACAAATTTTCGACCAATTTGAAACCCCAACCAAAACAGATTAATTTTGAAACCGAAAGAAGAAATTTTCAACCAAGAAAGATTTTTCAATCGATAAGGAATACATTTTTTATCCAAAATGTTGAATTTTTAAGCCGAAAATACAAATTTTATAATAAACTGTGGATTGATTCTTAACTCAAATGATGAATCTTCAACAACAAAAAAAGATTTTTAACTAAATAGTTGAATTTTCAGAAAAGATGAATTTTCAACTAAAGAAGATCAATTGTTAGCACAAACTAGAATAGTTAATTTTTCAGTTTCAATCATTAATTTTTAACAAAAAGAAAATTAATTCCACAACAAAATAGTTAAGTTTTCAACCAAAGAAATTAATTTGTAACTAAAAAATTTCAATTTTCAAGCAAAAATGGAATAGTTACATTTTTAGTTGAAAAAATTAATTTTCAAAAAAAAAGGGAACGAATTTCCAATAAACTAGTTAGATATTCAACTAAAGAAATCATTTTTAACTGAATTATGAATCTTCAACAACAACGAAATGAAATGAATTTTCTAGCAAAAAGATGAACTTTTGAACAAAAAAAGATTTTACCAAATATTTACATTTTTAACCGGAAAAATTAATTTTCAACTAAAATGATGAATCTCAAAAAAAAAATCTTCAACCAAACAGTTTCAAATCTAAAAGATGAATTTCCAACAAAGAAGATCATATTTCTACCAAAAATAGAATAATTAAATTTTCGCTCAAAAGAATGATTTTTTAAGACCAATAGGAAGAAAATTGCAATAAAATAAGTTGAATTTTCAACCAAAGAAATGAATTTTCAAACAAACAGACGAATTTTTCATTACAAATAATTTCAACAAAAAAAAAAAAAAAAATCGAAACAAAATATGAATAGAAGATGAACTGTTAACAAAGAAGATCAAATTCTTACAACAAATAAATTCCTTAAATTTTCTGTTAAAAGAGTGAGTTTTTAACAACAAGAAAAAGCAAATTTACAACAAAATAAGTTGAACTTTCAACAAAAAAAAAAGTTATTTTCAAACAAACAGATTAATTTTTCACAAAGAAAAATTTCAACCAAAAAAAGCAAATTTGCAACAAAATATTTACATTTTCAACCATAGAAATTAATTTTTATCTATATTGATGAATCTTCAACCAAAAAACAAAAAAATTTTAACCAAATAGTTTCAAACCTAAAAGATGAAATTTCAACTAAAGAAGATCAATTTTCTACAAAACATATAATAGTTGAATTTTCAATTGAAAAAATAATTTGATAACAAAAAAAACTAATTTGCAACAAAAGAGTTAAGTTTTCAACCAGAGAAATTAATATTTGAGCAAATATTTGAATTCTCAACTGAAGAAATTAATTTTTAACTAAATTGATGAATCTTCAACCAAAAAAATGAATATTTGTGCAAATATTTGAATTCTCAATTGAAGAAATTAATTTTTAAATAAAATAATGAATCTTCAACCAAAAAAAATAAACTTTCAACCTAATACTTGAATTTTCAAATCAAAAATATGAATCTTAGAAAATCAATTTTCAACAAAAACTAGAAGAGTAACAAAATATCTAAAATTCCAACCAAAGAATGAATTTTGGACCAAAAAGATGATTTTTCACAAAAAAAAAGATTTTCAACAACAACAAAAAAGATTTGTTGACGTTATAGTAGAATTTTGAACCAAAAAGATGGTTTCTATACTAAGATGATGGATCATCATCTAAAAATATAATTTTTAACAAAATAGTTTCACTTTTAACTAAATAGTTAAATTTTCAACCAAAACAGATGAATTCTCAGCAAAAAATGCAATAATTAATATTTCAACCAGAAAATATTTTTATTTTAAACTGAAACCAGACGAATTTAATAAAAAGACGAATTTTCAATAAAAAAGTTAAATCCGTAATAAATAAAGATTAATTTTTAACCAAACAGTCACATTTTGAGCCATAAAAGAATAAATTTTTACAATAACAGATGAATTTTAAACCAAAAAGTCGAATTTTGAACAAAACAATTGCATTTTCAACAAAAATGTCATTTTAAACCCAAAAAGATGAATTTTCAACAAAATTATAAAAATTATAACTGCAAGATGAATTCTCAACTAAAAAACATTATAAAATGGAAAAAATTATTATTGTTCCATGTTTATTTACTTAACAGAATTTAAAAAAATGTATGTTCATTATTTTGTGGATGATCACTCAATTTCAACTTCAGTTTATCGAAAATTCCCTGACTCTTTCAATTTTTCCCTGACAGTCCCTGACTTCTCCTGACCACTTTTGAATTCCCCGACCTGTAGCGAACCTCTGAAAAAGTAAAAAAAAATCAAGATTAGAAAAATAAAACTTGGTTAGTACACTCCTAAATGTCTTAATTCAACATAAAAAATTTTAAAAACCAAAATTAAAAAAGAGGGAAATCCAATGAGTAAACCATGATGTCCTCTCCTTGTCCTTTGTTGTTAATTTGAATTGAAACATTTAGGAGTGTTTCTTTCAAACTTGAATTTTAGATTTTTTTTTTTTTAATTTCCAAGAATTTACTAGCTAAATAAAATACCCCCCGTACCCTCTTTTACTATGCATGATTATCACCAATGCTTCTTTCGAGTGAGTGATAAAATAAAGAGAATTTATGGAAATCGTGAAGATATTCCTCTGGAAAAGTAAAAAAGAATCAAGAATAGAACAATTAAACTTGGTCAGAACACTCCTAAATGTCTTAATATAAAATGAAAAATTTGAAACAGCGAATTTAAAAAAAAAAAAGAAATCCCATCAGGAAACCATGATGTCCTCCCCTTGTTTTTTGTTGTTAATTTGAATTGAAACATTTAGGATTGTTTTTTTCAAACTTGAATTTAGGATTTTTGTTTTCTTTTTAACGTCCAAGAATTTCCTAGCTAAATAAAATCCCCCCCCCCCGCGCCCGCTTTTACTATGCATGATTATCACCAATGCTTCTTTCGAGTGAGTGATAAAATAAAGAGAATTTATGGAAATCGTGAAGATATTCCTCGACATGTAGCAACCCTCTGGAAAAGTAAAAAAAAATCAAGAATGGAAAGATTAAACTTGATTAGAACACTTCTAACTGTCTTAATTCAAAATAAAAAATTTTTAAAACCAAAATTAAAAAAAAATGGAAAGCAGTAAACCATGATGACCTCCCCTTGTTTTTTGTTGTTAATTTGAATTGAAACATTTAGGAGTGTTTTTTTCAAACTTGAATTTTAGATTTTTTTAACGTCCAAGAATTTCGTAGCTAAATAAAATATCCCCCCCCCCCTTTTACTATGCATGATTATCACCAATTCTTCTTTTGAGTAAGTGATAAAATAAACAGAATTTATGGGAATCGTGAAGATATTCCTCTGAAAAGTGAAAAAAATGAAGAATAGAACAAATAAAATTTGGTCAGAACACTCCTAATTGCCTTAATTCAAAACAAAAATTTTAAAAACCAACATTAAGAAAGAGGGAAATCCAATGAGTAAACCATGATGTCCTCCCCTTGTTCTTTTTTTGTTAATTTATAATAAAACATTTAGGGGTGTGTTCTCCAAACTTGAATTTTATATTCTTGTTTTTTCTTCATTTTCAAGAATTTCGTAGCTAAATAAAATACCCCCCGTCCCCCCTTTTACTATGCATGATTATCACCAATGTTTCTTTCAAGTGAGTGATAAAATATAGAGAAATTATGGAAATCATGAAGATATTCCTCTGAAAAGTAAAAAAAATTAAGATTAGAGAAATAAAATTTGGTCAGAACACTCCTAATTGCCTTAATTCCAAATAAAAATTAAAAAAAAAGAAAAAATTAAGAAAGAGGGAAATCCAATGAGTAAACCATGATGTCCTCCCCTTGTTTTTTGTTGTTGATTTGAATCGAAACATTTGGGAGTGTTTTCTTCAAATTTGAATTTTAGATTTTTATTTTTTTTTAACATCCAAGAATTTCGTAGCTAAATAAAATACCCCCCCTCCCTTTTTTTACTATGCATGCTTATCACCAATGCTTCTTTCGATTGAGTGATAAAATAAAGAGAATTTATGGAAATCGTGTTGATATCGCAGCTGTCGATTCTTATAATGCATTCGATATAGAATATCCAGCAATAGCAATAGCAATAGCAGTAGCAAGTGTGTAAATATGAGAATGGTTGAGCGACATTACAATGCATATGCTCGGTGTCATTTGCTCCCTTGGGCAAATAAAAGGAGGGCAAAAGTGATAAAATGGAGTTGGACCACGTGGTCATTACATGAAGTCACAAAACGGAGTGTCAGAAGCAGACCGAAGTTCGCAGCTTTTGTAAACATAGCGGGTAGCACCCCTAAGTCCAGGGGGTGAATAAACCAAACACTCGATTGCGCCGAGATATCAATTAGCAGGGGCCATTAAGCAGAGCACCTAACACTCTAACAGTGCCTCTCGAGTGTATTTCCACTTAGACCCCCACCCCCTTCGCTAAAGTGATGATAAACCAATAGAAAAGGGCCATCTTATCCATTCATTTTTGTTTTATATTTTCTAGTTTTTACAATCAAGATCATTTCAGATTAGCAAGTAAGAGGGTGTCTACTTAAGGGTAGACCGAAAAAAACTCGAATAATTTTTTTAATTTTTATTCAGAAAAAAGATCTTCTTTCGCTCCGCTGGGATTCGGACGCCAGGTACTGATTGCCGGTCAGGTGCTTCATCACTAAGCTACTAGAGAGGTCGGAAGAGCAACCCTTTTTCTGAATAAACTTTCTTTTGCAAGATGTTATTTTTTAATACAAGTCAATTAGACTAGGAATCTCTATTATCATCGGAGATGGTAACGATCAATCACAAGAGAATAATAGAGATTCCTAATAAAATTGGCTTGTATTGAAACATAACATCTTGCAAAATAAAACGTGTTTTAGAAAAAGGATTTTTCTTCCGATCTCTCTAGTAGCTTAGTGGTAGAGCACCTGACCAGCAATCAGTTGACCTGGCGTTCGAATTGCAGCGGAACGAAAGATCTTTTTTCTGAATGAATTTAATTTGAAAATTTTTTAATTTATAGCTCCATCCAGTCTGAAAAGACGTTAAAGATTTTCTGTATTAGAGGAGATAACTTTGATCGATATTGTAGATTTCCATTTTTACGGTGTGTGAAAAAATTTATCTTCTGATTGATTGTTACCATCTCCGGTGATAATAGAGATTCCTAGTAAAATCGAATAATTATATTCATAAATAATAGTACAAATAAGTTTCTTTGTGATATTATGAACAAATTAAAAAAATAGATATATATATCACCGGTGGGCAAGTACATTACAAATTTTTAAATTATTTAAATAAAAAACATTTTTTGTCTCAATAGAAAATGTAATAGTTGATATTTCAAGCAAGAAAAGTTTATTAATCTCTTATTCTAAATAAAAACCCGTTTAATTTAAACAAGAAAATATAAAATTTCTGCGAAAGCAGGTGAATTTTCAAACAAAAAATGCGAATTTTCTACAACAGTTGCATTTTCAACCAAGAAAGATTTTTTAGTCGAGAAAGACAATAAATTTCATCCATTATGTTGAATTGTCAAGCCAAAAAGTTGAATTCTAAAATAAAAAAATCAATTATTAACCGAAAATGGAACAGTTACATTTTTTTCAAAACAAATTTTCAATTTACGCAACTAATTTTCTACAAAGCACTTGCATTTTTACAAAACAGTTACATTTTTTACCAAGTTTTTGAGACAAACAGACGAATTTTTTTTAAGATGAATTTTCAACCAATTGAATTTTCACTTTAAAAGAATAATTTTTAACGAAAAAAAAATAATGATTATCAAAGTAGTTCAATTTTCAACAGAATAGATGAAATTTTCACTAAAATTATGAATCTATGACAAAAAATATGAATTTTTAAGAAAACAGTTCAACTTTCAACCAAAGTGTTGAATTTTCAACCAAGAAAAATTTGTCAATCAGAAAAGACAATAACATTCATCCAAATGTTGAATTTTCAAGCCAAAAAGGCGCTATTTCTACAAATCAGTTGAATTTTCAAAGAAAAAATTTAACTTGCAACCAAAAAGTTGAATTTTCAAACATACATTTACATTTTCAACCAAAAGGATGAATTTACAACCAAGAAGATTAATTTTCCACTAAAAAAGACGCTTTTTCAACAAAAACATAAATTTTTAACCAATTAGTTGAATCTTCAAGCAAGGAGATTAAATTTCAACAACAAAAAGTTGAATTTTCAAACGAAAAAAATCAATTATTAATCGTAAATGGAATAGTTAAATTTTTTATTGAAAAAAGTAGTTATCAATTTAAAAAAATATTTTTCTACAAAAAAGTCGAATTTTCAAGACAAGCATACGAATTTCCTACATAAAAGTTAAATTCTCAACAAATTATATCACTTTTTAACCAAAAGTTAAATTTCAAACCAAATATTCGAATTTTCAAGCAAAAATATCAATTTTCAAATAAAAAGATTAATTTTCTACGAAAACGACGATTTTTCAACAAAATCCATAAATTCTTAACCAAACAGTTCGATTTACAAAGAAGAAGATTAATTCTCTACCAAAAAGAATGAATTTGTGACAGATTTCATCAATTTTCAACCAAATTTTTAGATTTTTAAACTAAAAAGATCAATTATTAACCGACAATGGAATAGTTAAATTTATATTTTTAAAAAGTAGTTTTCAATCCAAAAGTAATTAGGTGTTCGCTTAAAAAATTAATGTTTAATTTTCCACTAAAATTATGAATCTTCAACAACAAAAAATGCATTTTTAAGAAAGCAGTTTAACTTTTAACCAAAGAGTTAAATATTTTCAACCTAAAAAGATGAATTCTCAACAAAAAATGTAACAGTTGATATTTCAATCAATAAAAGATATTTGATCCAAAAGGTTGAATTTTTGAACAAACAATTACATTTTCAACCGAAAAGATGAATTTTCAACCAAGAACGTTTTAAAACAACGTTTTTCAATTTTTAACCAATTAGATGAATTTTCAACTAAGTAATAAAAAGTTTCACTTGAAGAAATTAATGACAAAAAAATGTAATAATTGATATTTCAATTAAAAATTTTAATTCAAAAATTAAAAAATTAAAAAATTTTAATTTTAAATTAGCATCAGTTGAATTTGACCAAAAAGACAAATTTTCAACAAAATACTTCAATTTTCAACTAAAGAAAATAAATTTTCAACTCAAAACTGTGAATTTTTAACCACACAGTTGCATTTTTAATTGAAAAAGATGAAACAAAGATATATGAATTTCCAAACCCAAAGGACGAATGTTTAACAAAATAGTTGAATTTCAAAAAAAAAAAAAAAATTGTTTGGTCAACACTAATTTTTAACTAAAAAGAATTTCTTTTAACTTAGTCAATCAATTCTTATGTCAATTATTTTGTTTCTTTTCACTATTTTTTATTAAAAACTTGTTTTATAAAAATTATTTGTTTGCAATAACTTTTTAAAAAACAAGCTTTTATCGAAATATACTATAAAGTAACAAAATAATTCAATATGAAATGGGGTTTGCAAAAACATTAATAATATAATAATAATGAGGTCACATTATTATTATTATTGTTTTATTTATTTGCAGTAGATTTTAATCCGCTTATCATCCGTAAAAAAACAGAGAAACCCATTTTTTTTATACTTAAAAATATGTACGTGTTTCCTTAGTTTACTAAAAACAGAATAAACTATTAAGAAAATAAGAAACTTTCTTTTATGTAAATTTAGGTACAAATGAACAAAACTGCATTTTTCGTCATTTTTTTCAATACTATTTTTTCATAAACTTTAGAACAAAGAATGTAAAAATTATTTCCTATAAAAAAACAATTGTTCAAGAAATAGTTAAAATTTCAACCAAAGAAACGAATTGTCAACCAAAAAAATGTATTTTTCACAAAGAAGATTAATATTACACCACAAAAGACGAATTTTCATGGATAAATTTTCAACCAAATAGTTGAATTTTGAACTAAAGAAGAAAAAATAACTTTGAAACAAACAAAAAAAGCAAATTTTCAAGAAAATAATTAAATTTTTAATCAATGAAATGAATTTGGAAGCAAATAGTTGAATTTTCGACCAGAAAGATGAATTTTCAACTTGGAAGATTAATTTTCTCATAAAAAGACGAATTTTCAACCACATACATGAATTTTCAACTAAAAAGAAATACGCGAATTTTGAAATAAAAAGAAAACGTGAATCTTCAATTTGTTACAAAATAGTTAAAATTTTCAATTAAAAAAAAGGGTTTTGAATTAAAATGATTCATATCTTCCAATTTAGGTCCGCGCAATTAAAATCGCGAATTTTCGTTTTCGGGCACGAAAAATCAGAACATAATACAAAAAATAAGAAAATCAGAACAATAATAAAAAATTAGGTCATGTCCTAATAAATCAGGACACCATAATTTCAGAGAAAGTTTACACTGTAGGGGAAACCTTTCTACAGTGGATAATCCAACATACAATGGATAATCATTAATTAAAAGCACTAATGAAAAAAAAAAAAAAATTTAATTTTAATTTATGAGAACTCATATTGTCATAACTATTAATTAAATTAAATTAACTATTTTCCATATATTAGTATTTTTAATTCATGATTATCCAAAGCAGATTGCATTATCCACAGTAGGGAGGTCTTCCCCCACAGTAGATTGCAGGAGTAATTAACCTAGTCTTAATTGCTCAAGAATTTGTTATGAGCAATTTAGGCTCGAACAGAACATTAATAGAGCATTAAAGAGAATTTAAAGAATTTATTGTTTAAACAAATATATATCATTATTAATAACAAATTAATAACACAAGTCAGGGAATGTCAGGGAAAACCTGACTGAGTTAGGGAATTTTCAAAAAATTAAACTTGAAGTTAATTTTATTATTATGGTTAGAAATTCTTCAGTTTTGGTTGAGATTTAAACTATTTTGTTGAAAATTCATCTTTTTTGGTAGAAAATTCAACTACTTGGTTAGAAGTGGAACTACTCTGTTAAAAATTCATTTATTTGGTTGATAATTCATCATTTTAGTTGAAAATTTTTTCTTTTGTTCAAAATTTAATTATTTTTGTTGATAATTATGTTTTCTAGATGAAAATTAATTGTTTTCACTGAAAACTTAACTCGTGCATGTTTGGTTCAAAATTTATCTTCTTGAGTTGAAATTTCAAATATCTGATTTAAAATTCCTGTATTTTATTGAAAATTCGAATTTTGTGGGAGAATATTCAATCTTCTTGGTGACTCATTCATTTTTTTGATTGGAAATCCCTTTAAAAACTCAAATATTTCGTTGAAAATTGATGTACTTTAATAAAAATGTATATATTTCTGTAGAAAATTCATCTTACTGGTTGAAAACCTGAAAATTGATCTTTTTGGTTGAAAATTAGTTTTTTCTTATTTAAAATTAATTTTTTTAACTGGAAATGTAACTGTTTCATTTTATGTCGAAAATTCATCTTTTTTTATAGCAATTTAATCTTCTTGGATAAAATTTTTACTATTACGTTGAAAATTTACGTTAATTTTATTGAAAATTAATTTTTTTACTGAAAAACTAACTATTCTATTCTTTGTTAGAAATTTATCCATTTTCGGTGAAAATTTAACTATTTGTTAAAAATCCGAAATTTCATTTTTTTGGTAGAAAATTAATTTCTTGGGTTGAAAATTTAACTGTTTTGTTGAAAATTCGTTTGTTTTCTGCTTGAAGATTTATTTTACTAACTGAAAATTATCCTACTTTATTTTCGGTAGAAAATTTATCTTTTTATTTTATAAAATTCATGTATTTGGTTGAAAATTGATTTCTTTTTTAGTTGAAGACTCATAATTTTAATTAAAACTAACTTTAGCTATACCATTTTTTGTGGAAAATTTACCTTTTTTGATAAAAAAGTGATCTTTTTCATTCAAAAATTTTCTATTTAATAGAAAATTTAACTATTTTGTATTTTGCTGAGATTTCATTTCTTCCATTGAAAAAAAACTATTTACTTAAAAATTCGTTTTTTTTTGTTGATAGAAAATTTATCTTCTGGATTGAAAAATCCACTATTGGGTCAAAATTCCATATTTTTGGTTGAAAATTTATATTTTTATTTGAAAATGAATTTTGCTGAAAAATCGTTTTTTTTTAATTTACTTTTCTAACTGCAAATTGAAATATTATATTTTTGGTTTGTAAATTTATCTTTTTCAGTTCAAAATTTTATTATTTTATTCAAAATTAATTATTTTGGTTGAAATTCGATTGTCTTAACTGAAAATCTACTTCTTCTATCTCGTCTTCTATTTTTGGTTAAAAAATATTTGGTTGAAAATTCGTTTCTTTTTTTGGTTGAACATTTATTTTTCTGACATTTTAACTATTCTAACTTTTATTGAAAATTGATCTAGTTTGAAATTCCTGTATTTTATTGAAAACTCGAATTTTGTGGAAGAATATTTAATTTTCTTGGTGACTAATTCATCCTTTTGGTTGTAAATTCCTTTAAAAATTCAAATATTTCTTTGAAAATTCA
Organism: Andricus quercusramuli; assembly: GCA_932178445.1. NCBI lineage: Eukaryota > Metazoa > Arthropoda > Insecta > Hymenoptera > Cynipidae > Andricus > Andricus quercusramuli. The sequence continues at coordinate 63,599 of CAKNXH010000215.1, read as the reverse complement.
TGTACTTTGTTGAAAATTCATCTTATTGGTTGGAAATTTGAAAAATGATCTTTTTGGTTGCAAATGAGATTTTTCTTATTTAGAATTAATTTTTTATATCGGAAATGTAACTGTCCCATTTTTTGTTTAAAATTTATCCTTTCTGGTAGAAACTTAATCTTCTTGACTGAAAATTTACTTTAATTTTATTGAAAATTAATTTTTTTCACTGAAAATTAAACTATTCTATTTTTAATTTTTTTTATAGTACTCTTCCATTAGTTGAAATTTCAACTTTTTGCGTAAAAATTAATTTCTTTGGTTGAAAATTCGTTTCTGTTTAGTTGAAAATTAATTTTTGAACTGAAGATATAACTATTCCATTCACGGTTGAAAATTTATATTTTTAGTTGTAAATTAATTAATTTTGTTGAAAACTCGTTTTTCTTAATTTACTTTTCTAACTACAAATTGAAATATTTATCATACTTTTGGTTTGTAAATTCATCTTTTTTAGTTTATATTGAATTATTTTGTTGAGAATTCATTTTTTTTGGTTATGAAAAAAATGATTTTTTTTTGAAAATTCGTTTGTTTTTTGTTTTGAAATTTATTTTACTGACTGAAAATTATCCTCCTTTATTTTTGGTAGAAAATTTATCTTTTTAGTTTGAAATGCATGTATTTGGTTGAAAATTACATTTTTTTATGTTGAAGATTTATCATTTTAGTTGAAAATTCACTTTAAGTGTTACATTTTTTGTGGAAAATTGAACTTTTTTTGATAGAAATTTAAGCTTTTTCGTTAAAAAATTATCTGTTCAGTAGAAAATTTAACTATTCTATTTTTTGTTAAGAATTTCTTTGTTTCATTGAACAAGAAACTTTTCAGTTGAAAATTAGTTTCTTTTGTTGCTAGAAAATTCGTCTTTTGGATTGGAAAATCCACTATTTGGACAAAATTTCATATTTTCGGTTGAAAATTTATCATTGTGATTGAAAAATAATTTCTTTGGTTGAAAATTTGTTTCTTTTTAGTTGAAAATTAATTTATTCCGCTGAAAACTGGTTTTTTAAATTTACTTTTCTAACTGGAAATTGAAATATGTATTATATTTTTCGTTTGTAAATACATCTTTTTTAATCAATTATTGAATTTTATATCAAAAAGGTTTAACAAATATCCACCGAATAGTTTCATTTCTAAATAAAAAAGATCAATTATCAAACAAATAGTTGGAGTTTCGTCCAAAAAAGATCAATTTTCAACCAAAAATAGAATGATGAATATTCACCGTAAAAAATTAATTTTGATTTGGATTTTGAATAAAAAACAGTTAAATTCAACCAAAAAAGAGAAATTTTCAAGAATAGTTGATTTCTTAATTTAAAAAATTTCTTTCCAATCAACAGAGAAAACAAATTCAAAACAAGCTGTTGAATTTTCCAGGAAAAATATGAATTTTCAACCAAGAAGATTAATTTTCTACCAAGAAAGACGAATATTCAACAAAACACAGAAAGTTATTATTAAGTACAATAAAAGAAAAAAAACCAAACGAAAAGGATACATAGCCTAATATTTCATTTACACTTCACTTTGACAAAGTTTTTTGAAATTTGACTTTATCCTTCGTGGTTTTTTTCTTTTTCATCCACCTAAATAAAAATTCATTCCCCATAACAAACATTTTTGAGCAAAAATAAAATTAGAAAATTAGAAACACAATATGAACAAGTCAATATGTGAACAAAATATATTTTTGAACAAAAAGGCTCAGAAATATTGTGAATCCAAAAAACAGTGGTTTTGAAAAAGCATATTCAAAAAGTTCAATATATGCAAAAATAATTGCATAGAAAGGCCTCAACATATGTTTCCAAACAACATTGTAATCGGCTCGTTAGAGACAATTATATGGGTAATTGTCAAATTGAAGTCCCAGTCAGTTCTTTTTTTTCATTTCTGTTCCTATTTACTTTAATTTAATATAAGAACACCCGAAACTTCATTGCCGTACGGCGTCCCAACCTCACTTTGCACACAGATAAACAGATTTTCTCCTTTTTTTTAGACAGTAACCTGAAAAACGCTTAACGTATCAAGTTTATAAACTTCACATGAACATAAGCTTAATGTATGTACATTTTTCAAGTCAAATAAATAATATTGTTAAAGCCTTGAAGTCTCTCCCTCAATTTTTGCCATTTCAGGCGTCATTACCGTACGTCTTTTTTTCTAGTAAAATATTGTAGTTACAGTTGAGTAATAAATATAGAAATATTAGGTGTATCGTTTAATACAAGATTTTATCAAATTGAGCTTAAAATATTAACTCTCTTGTGAATCTGATATTAAAACTGAAAAGTGCATCTTGACAACAAAAACGTCATTCCCGTAGGTGCGTTAAAAACCATTTTCGGGGTGAAAAAAAATTATAAAAACCATTCCGTTACTTGCTTGGCGGTGTATTCTTCCATAAGTAGGTGACTTTTTACAATTAAAATCTGTAATTTTTTTATGAACATTAAAAAAGGTTGAACCTTAACATTTTTCTTGCATCATTGCCGTACGGTACTATAGAACAGCGTATGACTGATTATATGCGCGTGTGCATGGATTCATAATTATTTCTTATTTTCATAACTGTCCCTTTTGGGTTTAAAATTTTTTCTTTCTCTTTCTCCGTCTTTTTTATACTACTTTTGGGAACAACATGAAAAATAATCTAAATAACAGTACGATGAGAAACTTCAGTCTCATATATGTACATACATTACTAATATTGAGCATATGATAGAAAAATTGGTTCGTAGTATCCTATAAAATTATACCCTGATGAGGAGAGCTAAAGTGATCTTGAAACATGCTGGCTATTTAAATTTCAGTGTTGCATGAAATTTCAATGAGTTCTTCACTAACCGTAGTGTAAAAAGCTTCACTAACATTTTCATGAAATTTCATGCACTTACTTCTAACAGTGTATTAAGTTTGATTGAATATATAAAATAATATAAAATAAGTCATATTAATATTTAAAAAAAACACATTTTTTTACTGTTCCATGATAGGGACATGCACTATGAAACACCGATACAACAGTCTAAAAGTTATTTCATAATAGGTACATAAAGGTCATTCCTTTATGTACTATCGTTCCAAAATTAATGAAAATCTGAAAACCCCCTCAAAATTAGTCTCACGATAGGTACCTTTACCTTATTGGTTTGACAAAGTGGATCTTAAAGAAAATGTTGAGTTGGTTGTTGCATTGTGAAATATTTTTGGGTAAATATTTCATGTTGGTTTTGAAGTTTGAGTGGTGTGATATTGTCAAGTACATGAAGTGAGTAATTTAGGAAATGCTCGGTAAAAGTAGCTCTTAAGACTCGGGTGGGAGGGATATTTCGTTAAAAGATTTCGAAGGAAATGTCATTTTCAGCCGTTCAACATGAAAGAGCGCCAAGAAGCACGTCATCTTTGGTGGCAGCAGCAAGAAGAACTCCATCAGCACTCTACCAGGGTGTTCCCCACGTTTATCATCCCGGAAGCGCCCCTTATCATCCACTTTTGTATCCAGCCTTTTTTTCTTTCAAGCCCACCGTGCCAACTTTTAGTCCCAGTGTTGGTAAGTTGATTCAGCAATACATCAGAAATTAAATTACAGGGGCAACCTCGCTACAGTGGATAATGCAGCCTACAGTGGATAATCGTCAATTAAAACTACTAATATATAGAAAATAATTAATTTAATTTAATTAATAGTTGAGACACTATAATTTTTCATAAATTAAACTTTAAATTGGTTATTTTAATTTTATTTGTGCTCTTAATTAATGATTATCCACTGTAGATTAGATTATCCACTGTAGAGAGGTTTCCCCTATAAAAAAAGTCAACCCTTTTGTATAAGCCCGAATTTATCCATGTTTTAAGATACTCAAGAAATATGAAAAACAACTTCAAAATATTGATTTATCCTTTTTTATTGATTTTTTTTCTCAATGTAATAAAAATGCATGCATTAATAATTTTTTTTTACGAATAATATGTGTAAGTGGGTAGTAATGACTTAACAGCTCAAAATGCTCTTAAAACAGAAGAAGTAGGGTGATTTTTCACGAAAATAGGGTAATATAAAACAGGTTCATGTTTGAGCAAATAAAGTTGAATTTTCAACAAAAATCATGAATCTTCAAACTAAAAGATTAAATTTCTACAAAAAATGGACGAATTTTTAGGTACAAAAGATCGGTTTCAACCAAAAATGAAATAATTAAATTCGCAATTAGAAAAAAAATCAATAAAAAATATATTTTTAACAAAATAGTTGAATTTTCAAGTCAAAAAGAGAAATTATCTACGAAACAGTTAAATTCTTGACCCAAAAATACGAATTTTCAAAAAAAAAGTTCATTTTCAATAAAAATATTTGAATATTCTACCCAAAAAGACCAATTTTCGATAAAATATTCCAATCGTTAACCAAATAAGATAAATTAAAAAAATATGATAATGATTTTGAAGAAAACAACAGAATTTTCAACAAAAAAGTAAATTTTCAACCAAACTGTTGCATTTTCAAGACAAAAATACGAAGTTTCAAGGAAAGTTCATTTTAAACAAAAATATTGGGATTTTCTACCCAAAAAGACAAATTTCCTATAAAATATTTAAATCGTTAAACAAATAAGATGAATTCAAAGAAAACAATAATAATTTTGAACACAACAACAGAATTTTTAACAAAAAAAAAAACATTTTCAACCAAACTGTTGCATTTTCAAGCCAAAAATACGAATTTTCTACGAAACAGTTTAATTTTCAACCCAAAAATATGAATTTTAAATTTTTAAACAGTTAATTTACAACCAGATAATTAAATTTTCAACTAAATAATTGAATTTTTTACTAAGTTTTGTTGAATTCCAAAAATATGAATTTTTAACAAAAAAAGTTTATATTCAATCAAATAGTAAAATTTTCTACCAAATTTAAGGAATTTTCAAGCCAAAAAGACGAATTTTCTACAGAACAGCAATTTTCACCTCGAAAATATAAATTTTCAATAAAAAAAGGTTGATTTTCAAACAAATAATTGACTTTTCTAACAAATTGTTGAATTTTCAAGTCAAAAAGAGGAGTGAATTTTCAACCCAAAAATACGCAATTTCAACAAAATAGTTCAATTTTCAATCAAATAGTTAAATTTTTAACACGAAAAGGATAATTTCTTACCAAAAAATTTAATTTTTAATCCAAAAATATGAATTTCAATCAGAAAATGTATGATTTTTAAAATTATATAATTTTAGGTAATTTTAAGTTCGAAACATTAATTTATACATCGAAATTTCTTCTGAAATCTGTTTTAACATTCGCATAAAAATTTGTTTTGAAAAAGAATTTTAAAAATTTTCAGGAATCTAATGCAAATTTTGTTATTTGTTATCTTGAAACTTGAAATTTTCCTCAAAACCTTCCAGATTCTATTTAAAAAATTTTTTAAATATTTTTAAAATTAATTTTTCAAAAAAGAATTCATTTTTAGTTTTCCTAGGAATTTTAATAAAAAATTGTTATTCTTTTGAAACCTTTCAAAATGCTTAGAAAGCTTTTAAATGTTGTGTTCAGAATCTTCAAAAATGTACGTTTGTTTTAAATGTTTTGGAATCTTTTCAAGTTTTAAATTATTTTAGAATCTTTTCGAAATTCCTAAATATATCTTAAACTTACTCGAATTATTTCTAAATTAATACTCCACTAAAATTTTTTTCAGTTTTCAATGAAAATCTCTTTTTTTTTGGGTTGAAAATTACTTATTTTGACCGAAAATTCAACTATTTGATGTTTGGTTGAAAATTCCTTAATTTTAAATAGTTTTGTGATAATTCATGTATTTTGTTACAAATTAATCTTTTTGGGTAGAAAATTAATCTTTCGATACAAAATTCAACTGTTGGTTAAAATTTGGTTTGTTTGTTAAAAATACATTTTTGTGGTTGAAGACACATTATTCTAATAAAAAATTCATTTATTTGATTAACATTTTTACCGTTCTGTTGAAAATTTGTTTTTATTTAAATAAAAATAAATTTTTTTAATGCAGAAGTATCGATTCAATTTTTTCTTGATAATTTATTTTTTTCAGTTGAAAATTCAATCATTTTGGTCGAAAATTCATATTTTTGTGTTGAATCTTTATAATTCGCAGATTTCAGATATCATATTTATAAATTACCAACTGTTAAATTTATAAAATGTTAAATTGGGTGTTTTAGTTTTCATCAGGTACACGGGACTCCCGCTGACCAGGCTCAGCGGCAACAGTTCGACTGAGCGAGGGGAAGCCGCGTAGTGGGGGAACCGTTCGCAGGTAGCTGGGGCAGATGTCTGAATTATTTTATTTGTTTTATCAAATAAATCACCCTATTCTGTAGATTTCAAATCTATAAAAAAAAAATAAGATGTAATGGGCAAGCTATTATTTGTAAAGAATTAAAGATGTTTTTGATTAATGTGGATTTCTAAGTTTCATTATATGCAATCATTGATAAAAAATTTTATTTTTATTTTATTTCAGATTCAAATGACCTGTTACGTTTTTCTACAGCAACTCACTTTTTGCCACGAACATCAACAGAACACTTGGCACCAGCAGCCAAGGAAGATGAAGTTACAAGTTCAGAGGAAGCCGGAAAAGTTGAAGATCGAATGGATCTGAAGAAACGTGAGTGTATTCAAATTATTAATATTTCGACATTATAATTTTATTTAAATAATATTTTAATGTATAGAATTCCTCAATATAAAAACAAGAATCCAACGAACAAATTTGGACAACCACCATAAAATGCTTGGAAAAAAAATTCTTTGGACAAAAATAAAAAAGAGGAAAGAAAAATGTGATTACATTTTTTTTTCTTCCCTCTATTTTATTTTTGTCCAGAGAATTTTTTTTAATTGCAATAGGAGCATTTTACGGTGGTTGTCCAAATTTGATCGTTGGATTCTAATTTTTATTTTCAGGAATTCTATACATTAACTTGAGTGTAGGACGTTAAATAGGGTGTTGAATTTGATTTTAATCTAATTGAAAATTCTTAAATTTTAATAATATTTTAATAGTATCCTTGATGGATCCAGTAACTCGTCTTGTACCTCCAATTGTTGGATCGACGATACTTGAGAATGCAATTCCGAGTTTATCCATGTTACCAACTGAGAATGTCTACGAGCTGGCAGCAAAGTTACTATTCTTAGCAGTTAAATGGCCCAGAAGTATTTCTTCTTTTCTTCAAGTATGTATCATTAATTAAAAAAGAAAAGTATAAAAACATTTCCTCTTTATTTAAAATTAAATACCGTAAATTGGGGCTAAGTGGCGCATGTGGGGTAAAGCGGGGCACCCTTGATTCTGAATTTCTGAATCCAATATTTGCTTCTTCTAGGTAAAAAATATAGAGGCTTGCATCTAACAACTGTAAAAGTTTCACGATCAAAAAATTGAATCCAAGAAATACCTCATTTTGAAAAAATAATTTATTATTATTGTAATATTACAAGTGCATGTTTTATCATTTTAAATTGACCCGCGCTTTCCGATACGTGCGCAGTTGGCGCACAGTTGAAAAAGTAGTTGAGTGGAGAAAATCCATTATGTCTGCACGCTGAGGGTCAAACAATAATACCAATTGCATTCAACAAAAAATGGAATTGTTGAATTTTCAGATCAAAAAATTGATTTAAAAAATAGAAAACAATTTTTAACAAGATTGTTAGGTTTTTAAATAAAAAGAGAGTACCGAAAGAAACGAATTTTGAACAAAAAACATGAATTTTCAACTAATGAAGATAAATTTTCCACAAAAAATGAAATAGTTAAATTTTCAGATGGAAAAGTAATTCTTAACAAATAAACATAAACTAATTTTAATGCAAAGAGGTGAATTTTAAACTGAAAAAGATAAATTTTCAAGAATAAATGTAATATTTGATAATTCAACCAAAAAGATTTTCATTTCAAACCAAAACAGTATGGAAAAAAAATTTCAACAAAATAGTCAAATTTTCAATCAAATAGATGAATTTTGAAAAAAAAAAATTGAATTTTCAATAAAGTTGTTAAAATTTCAACTACGTAAGTTGAATCTTCAATATGAAAAAAAAATTAAAATTCTACAGAGAAGATCAATTTCCTACCAAACTAATGAATTTTTCAACAAAATAGTTAAATTTTCAACCAAAAAGGTCAATTTTGGACCAAAAAATCAAATTTTTAACAAAACTGTTCAGCTTTCAAGCAAGTAGTTAAAGATTAATTTTTAACAAAATTGTTCATCTTTCAGCCGAGTAGTTGAAGATTAATATTTCACCAAAAAGATGAATGTTCAAACAAGAAAATTAATTTTGCATAAAAAAACAACAAATTTTCAACAAAACAGTTAAGTTTTCAATCAAGGAGATACATTTTGAACCAAAAATCGAATATTCAAATTTTCATTTAATTAATTTCCACAAAAAAAACTAATTTTCATCAAAATAGTTGAGTTACCAACAAAAATAACATCAATTTCCAACCAAAAGATGAATTTTCAAACAAGAAGAATAATATTCGACCAAAAAAATGAATTTAAAACCAAAAATATACATTTTTTAACAAACAAAAAATTTAACCAAAGAAATGAATTTTCAACAAAAATATGTGAATTTTCAAACAAAAAGAATAATTTTCTACAAAAAAATATGAATTTTCAAGCGAAGAAAACGAGTTTTCAAAGAAATATTGAAATTTTCAACAAAAAAAAATCATTTTTCAACCAAAAAATTAAATTTTTAACAAAGTTGTTCCACTTTCAATATAAAAAAGATGAAATTTCTAAGAAGAAGATTCATTTTTTACCAAAAAGATACATTTTTAAACAAGAAAATTAATTTTGCATGAAAAAGACAAATTTTCAACAAAACAGTTAAATTTTCAATCAAAGAGATACATTTTGAACCAAAAATCGAATATATAAATTTTCATTTAATTTATTTTCAAGAAAAAAAACTAATTTTCATCAAAATAGTTGAGTTATCATCAAACAAAAAACAAATTTCCAACCAAAAGATGAATTTTCAAACAAGAAGAATAATTTTCTACCAAAAAAATGAATTTGAAACTAAATGTATACATTTTTAACAGAAAAAAATTTTAACCAAAGAAATTACTTTTTTAACCAAAAAATATGAATTTTCAAACAAGAAAAATAATTTTCTACCAAAAAAAAAGATGAATTTTCAAGCAAAGGAGAAACGAGTTTTCAAAGAAATAGTTAAATTTTCAACAACAACAAAATTATTTTTCAACCGAAAAGATCAATTTTGGACCAAAAAATTAAATTTTTAACAAAGTTGTTAAACTTTTAACCAAGTATTTGAACTGTTAATATAAAAAAGATGAAATTTCTACAAAGATTCATTTTCTACCAAAAAGATGAATTTTCAAACAAGAAAATTAATTTTGCATAAAAAAAGACAAATTTTCAACAAAATAGTTAAATTTTCAATCAAGAAGATACATTTTGAACCAAAAATCGAATATTCAAATTTGCATTTAATTAATTTTCACGAAAAAAAAACTAAGTTTCATCAAAATAGTTGAGTTACCAACAAAAACAAAATCAATTTCCAACCAAAAGATGAATTTTTAAACAAAAAGAATAATTTTCTACCAAAAAAATGAATTTAAAACTAAAAATATACACTTAAAAAAAATTTAACCAAAGAAATGAATTTTTAACAAAAATATTTGAATTTTCAAACAAGAAGAATGATTTTCTACCAAAAAATATGAATTTTCAAGCGAAAAAAACGAGTTTT
>CAKNXH010000215.1:1356-32424 GCA_932178445.1 Andricus quercusramuli | reverse complement strand
GAATACTTGTGTAGGGGGACGTCGTAGCCGTACTGCGATATATCACGATTATAATTTTCTGTATATTAATAGGCAGGTTTCGGGCTTCTATTGCGATTTATGATTATTACTTAAATATTAAAAAATCTGTACATATCGGTTTGGAACATAAAAAAAAAGAAGTCGCATTGTACGATCTAATAGACGGCCCTGAATAAAAAAAACGAGTCTCTTTTACTAATTATATGTATTAATGGGCGTAGCCCATTTGAGGTATGGCTGTTTGTTGCGGCTGAAAAAAACAAATTTACGAGGTAGTTTTGTGAGGTCGACCACATCGCCACCTTCGCGAAAATAATCTTCCCCGATTCCTGATCTCAAAGCACTGAAATTTTCGGATTCACGAGCCATGAAGAAAAAACAAGTCTGCTAAAAAGAAAAATTAAGATCTAAATTATTTTTTTTAGCAAGCTTCAAATTTGGCTGGTAAAGCTGAACATTTCTTTGGGCGCGTTTTGCGATCGGAGACGTCGTCGCCAAGGGGCGATGGATCTTATTTAAAATCCCTGTCTATTGTTTAATAACTATTGCACTTGTGATTTGTTATTCGTTTCGCGGTCTAAGTTAACTGTAATAAGAAATATAACATATTGTAGATATATTATCGTTAAATGACTCCCAGGTTCACATCTTCGCTCTGATTCGCTCAGCGTGGAGTGACAAAGCGATACTGATAAAATATATGAAGTATATGGTATAAAGGTACATAATATATTTGGAGATATATATTCTTGTATCAATGTAGTTGTGTCGTGTGTGTTTGTGTTTTGTGTAAAAAAAAACGCTTCATCGATTTACTAATTTCGCGAGAATCGGTTTTGATTTCTTTTTTTCTTCATCAATAGTTGCAAGTCGATCGAAATTTCAGGATTCCTAGAGTAAGAGTCGTCCCTCCAGCAGAAGCCAGAAATTTCCTTAAAAATCATTTTCATTTCTCACGTGCAAAAAAGAGAATTTTGTGTCTGGAGGGAAGTCACTTTTTCAACCTTTATATGCCTATTTAATTTTTTTTAATGCTTCGTGTACTTATTAATGATTATCCGTATATCTATATATTCAGTAACCTTTAAACATTATCGACTAAAAGACACCGTATCCGTTTTGCTTAGAATTTTAATACATATTTTTTGTACGAAACGGAGCCGAAGAAAGAGTTTTTCAGATTGGCTTTTGAAAATTCAAAATCTTTCTTTCACCTAGCTGAATTTTGTGTAAACGATAGCCTATATACTTCTGAATTACCAAAAAAGCAAATTTAGGAAAATCCGTGGACCGATATTTCCGAATAAATTTCGTTTATCGAATAGACTTTAATTATCATTCATCGAAGACACAAAAAGTAGTAGTAGTATTTATAGTAGAAGCACTAGCAGTAGAAATTGTAATATTAGTAGTCGTATAGTAGCACGAGTTTATGGTTGGATAGTAGCGATTAAAGTAAACTAAAGTAGAGAAAAAACAAGGATTTAATTATGGCGAAATTATCGTAAACGCGAGACCCGTCTCGAACGCTTCTATTTTTTTTTTCCTTCTGATAATTAATTATCTTCTCTTTTTAATCAAGATCTGAAATGAAAAAACGCTGGATATTTCGAGCGCCGTCGCTCGGACGAGTCCCGAAGCAAAATATAGAAAAAAAATTATAGTAGTATAATGTAGCAAGTTGCGAAACAAATGCAAGCGCGGAGGTTGACTCCGTCGGCAATGCGTAACTATGTAGTAAAAAAGTCTTAAGTATCAATTGATTACGTATAAACAAAAAAAAAGATATTAAAGTGTCGGATCGACGTCGTGTCGATCCGGGCTCTCGATTAATTATGGATTTATTATTTCTCGTATGCATGCAATCGTCATTAAACGTATTCTAGATTAATTGTGATGCCAACAATCCCAGTGTCGTACTGGGACGTCTCACGCGCGCCTTCAAACGGTTTTATTTTCTTTTCTTTTTTTCATATTCGTCTTTTTCGATCCTGATGGCTTGTCAGTATCCCTCGTCTCGTTGGCTTGATTACGCGCTTTTTCCTCATTTTTTTAAAAACCAATCAAGTGTTCCTTCCGTGAGCAAAATGCAGACTTAAACTTTTGGTGAAAAGCCGAATAGAATGCGCGGATCTGAGCCTTTTTGAAAAAAAAAAAATTGAAAGAAGGGAAACGTACAACATTTCTACTGTTTTTTTTTTTTTTTTTTTTTTAGTAATTTTTTGTATAAAAAAAACGCGAACGATTTGTTCTCGAGCTTGGTTTTCCGTTTTGGGGAAAATCTAAGAACTTATGAGGTAGTAATGCGTCTTTCTGCTCTGAATGCAAAATTACTTTAAAAGTGTGCTTAATTGGTAAACGCGGATTCACCGGACTCGCGGCTTATTAATTTTGGGTTTTAGCATCAAAGACTTCATCGTGGGTAGAAATTGTTTAGAAAAAACGCGCCTCAAATTGGGAGTTTAATATGTATTGTTATTTATTGTTATTAAATGCCTATTTTAATGCCAGTCACGGATTTTTAAGGGCACCTTCGGCAAGATCGAAGCGCTAGAGTAATAAGAAAATTCTATAATATAACCGGCTATACATCTTAATATTTGTGTCTGTGTGTACTTGTGTATAATGCTTTAAATGCGTGTAAATATATATTTATATATATATTTATGTTATATAGATACATAAATAAATATGTACAAAAAGGTGTTGTGTAGAGAATAAGTTACGTACCCGCGCGGATTTCTGATAATGCCCATCATCGGCAACAATAAGATAATAATAGATAATATAATAAAACACCTTTCAACGCAACATCTCTTAAACTTTCATGCTCACTCTCTCTCATTCAAAAAACCATTCAAAGTCACTCATTTCCTTATTCGTCCTAGCTGCTGCCATCTTACGATTACTTCTTCATCTACGCGTTTCTTCTTCTCATATCTGATATATTATCTGTTAGCGATATACGACGTGAACCTTCACATAACAACAATGCCCAACTGTCTTCAATAAGGCCCAAGATCTTGGCCATATTCTTATCTCTAATTTATTTGAAATCTTTTCAGAGTCCCGCCGCTGCCACCTCTAGTCCCACCGCTGCCACCTTATTCCCACCGCTGCCACCTTATTCCCACCGCTGACACCAAATTCTACCTTGAATGATTAAAAATAAATTAGAGAAAAGAATACAGCCTCGTTAAAATTCACGATCCATCTACCCTGCTCGAATCGAAAACATTAATACTAAAGCCCAAAATAAATGACCCAATCCTCGCGCATCCTATTCCTATTACTATCAACTATTATTAACTAGTATGTCTCCCGTTTCGTGCAGAATCGGCGATATTAGACAGAATCTCTCCGCGTGTATGTAGTGGGTTTTGTTTCCCGGTATGGATCTGTGCGCTGATGCGCAAGTGGCTCGCTTGAATGCATTTGTTTTTTTTTTTTTAACTTGGCACTCAAAATCTCTTTAAGAACTCATCTCCTCAAACTCGAACGGAATCTAAAATTTCGAAGTGAAATTCAAAAGATTAAATTGAAGATTCTAGTTAAGGAGGATGAGATACTGGCCACGGAAAGTGTCTCGTGACTTCCGTGTTTTCTTTCGTTTTTGTTTTCTAAACAGCAGATTTCGTCTAGCGACTTTCAGCAAACTGCTATTTTTAGGTTTGTCGTTCGGACTCTTGGGAAGTCGGTTCACCATGGAGTCCCGGAAATGCGAGTATGTTTTCTGGTTCCGTCTTTTGCAGCCGATGAATAATAATCCTGGTTGCTTTTGTGTCTTGTAATCTTCTTTAATCTAGCATGCGAATCGCGTCGTGCGATTTTTATCGGTACATCTTGATCTAAGGCTTGTGCATTTTTGCTCATTCACCTTCGCCATCATCTTCTGAATAATCTTTTTCACGCGAACGAATTGCCGTTTCGATCCTGAGAACTGCGACCAAGGAGAGTCAAGATTCTGAGAATTTAATCATCAGTATGAAGATGCAAAGTTTTTCGATATATATATTTTTCCAAAAGACGCGATTAAAAGTTTTTTCTCGTAAATTGTTTTCGAAGAATTTGCCACGTATGATTAAAATACTCTAAAGACTAATATTTAGATTTAGTAATTAATCGATTTTGTACATTTGTTTTGTCGGTTACTCCCAACCGAGCTCTTCCTTTTTCCTTAAGTTCTCTTTCCATCAATAATTTATAACTTTAAAATATTCTTTTTAAGTTATCATTATTATAATTATATTAATAATTCCTATGCACCTCCATTTGTCATTCTCTTAACTTCAATTTGTACATTCTCTCGATCGTGCGGGCGGGTTTTTTTTTCTCATTTTTTCCTTTTTCTTCTTCTTCACAGTGCGTGTCTGTTTCACTTTCGCTGTTGAAATGAGTGGAGTCGGCAGAAGAGTTTTCCCTTTTTTTAGTGTTTTGAAAGACAAATCCGATCTTGAGTGCGATCAGCCGTCTTGAGAACTGCGAGCGATCAACGTGACTCGGAAAATAAAAATCTTGAAATAAACCAAAAAACGTCCTCTTGATGGTGTTTTAGGCTAATTTTGAATTTCAGCGATACTTCTGTTTTATCCACAGGTCCAAAAGGGGTAGGGGGTGCTTTTGGGTTGGACTGAAAGAGCAATCATCTCGCATTTCGTGCTGCTTGTATGACATCCTGTCTGCCTGCCTCCCTTCCCAGCACACTTGTCACTTCTAAAAACAATTTTTCGAGATATCATTTCCAGAAGATACAAATTTCGGGTCAAGTCGTCGTCGGGAAGGGCGGAAGGTTTCGTCGTTTCATTTTGTCGGAATTTAGATGGGCAGGTCGAAAGTACTAAAAGAACATTTGAATTTAAGGATTCTCTCTGAATGATTTAAACATTTCCTTTTCTCTTTTTTCTTTTTCTATACTGTGTTGAGTTTGATAATCCGCTTCTGAGATCCGTATTTTCAATCCCTTGGCACTTTCGCTTTATCTCTTTTATCTTTTTTATTTTCTTTCTTTAAATATTTACGCTTGATATAATAATCCGAATGCGACCCGAATCGCCAGCGGGTGTCGTCGTGTCGCGAAATCGACGGGAGAATTCACAACATCGCATAAAACTACGAGCTGGATTCTTCTGTCGAAATCAATGACTGGTACGTGAGACGAGGGCCGTTGGCGATCCGATCGCCGCCGCATCATTCAAATATATTAAATATATTATACAATTTATATCCGACTAAAATCTCCTATACTGCCATGGCGACGCAGTCCAAAAAGCTGCGCGCGACCATATCACGATTACTCATTAATCTTGCCCTCTCATCATTTCTTGCGAAATACCAGTTCGCTCCTTTTTCCATACTCCTTTTATTTTTTTTTCTCTCTCCTTTTTACATAAAAAATTTTCACCTCCCTTTTTAAACCTTTCTCACACTCTACCGCCTACTCCTTTAATATCGTTAAAATTCATTAAGTTATTAAAAACATCTAACAAAAAAAATTGAAAAAAAGAAAGATTTCACTTAGATCTTTCCAACAATGTATCAAAAATAAACTTATATTCATAGTTTTTTTCCTCTTTTTACTCTCACTCTCTCTCTCTCTCCCTCTCCTCCTATCTATCTTTCTCCCTTCACAATTCTCATAGCTCCCTTTACTTCTTTGTCTTTCGATAAAATATCCAGAGAAGAAATCAAAGAGAAAAGAAGATTCTGATTCATCTTTTTTCCTCCTTTGTTTCTTTCCTTCTCTCTCAAATCTAATCATACACACAGCGACTTATTCTTGACTTGTTAAACTCGTATATCTTTGTACTTAACGCGTACCGAATGCCGTGAAAAAAATCTGACGCCGCGAATCGTCGTCAGCGGAAAGCGAACCCGATTGCTCGCAGGATTAGTAGAAAATTCCGAGTGCTTCGAAAGTCGAATCAGTAATTCAAGCTCGTATTTTCCCTCTGAAAACAGTTTTCCTCTGGATTCATCATTTTTCTAAATCGGGATCATCACCCCTAGAGTAAAATTGTAAATCCAAACAGGAAAACACACTATTGGCAGAGAGAAAAGTAACTCGCTTTCTTGAATTCAACTTTCGAGAGCAGCGCACATATTTGTCAGTCCGATATTTAATAACTTTTGGTCACCGTCCACTGCTTCGAATCACGCAAAATGAGGATCGAGATTATGCGTTCAAATGATTCGAATCTTGGGTCGAGTAAGGGACTTTTAAAAAAAAGTCTAACGTCTTACTCGTGACTTGTTTCGCCAACTTTTTCTTAATCAGTAATTAATTACTTATCAATTAATAGTATTATTCAACACACGCACACTTGCACACTATTACATCCATGGTAAAGTAAGAATCCCTGATAAAGTTTTTGCGGCTTCCTCGTACTCGTGTCGTCGCTTCTATCGTCGATTGTTCTCGTTTCTAGAAACAAAAACTTCCCTCGACAATGTTTGTTTGTTTTTAGATTCTAGAATCTAGATCGAGACAGAGGCGCTCACTTCGCGAAAACACGAAAAACATCGTAATCGCTTCTTTGGTATTTGCGGCGCGAGGGGTCGCTACTGTCTCTCTCATTCAAACAACTCGATTCGGGTTTCCATTAACGTTTCCGGACCGCCACATCTCTCAACTGACTGATCGAGTCACAATAAATGTCTATGGATTAATTCAAAGTAAAAAAAAAAGAAAAAAAGAAGAAGAACTGAATCTATTTCGAGAAAACAATACCGCATCAATTAGCGGCGGCAATAATAATAGTAATAGTAATATTAGCTGTAGTATTAACCAGTTTATAAACGTAAAGTGTAATCGTTACCTAACTTCTCTGTATATTATTTAAACTTTAATATTAGGTAGTTTCTTTTTAGATTAGTCGGTTATTTCTCATTTCACTTTTCTTTATCATATTAAATCTTTAACCGTAATGAATGAGGTAATAAGGTTGTGTGTGTTTCGTCGTTGCTCCACTTTATCAGCGAGGTGGATTCGTTCACGCAAATATCGAAGCAAACTTGTTCGAGAGTCACTTTCGTCGTTAAGGATCTCTCACGAACTTGTGGGGTCTACCAATCTCGGAAATTTCAAGCCTACGAGAATGGAGAACGCTCAGAAATTCTAGGCGAGCATTTTACCCGGTAGCGTTATACCTAGTAGCGTTTTACCGGTAGCGGTTTTTAACCTAGTAGCGTTTTACTCGGTGAGCGTTTTACCCTCGAGGTCCTGGATTTGGACTGAGGATGAATCGTGATTCCCAGACACATTGGTTGTGACTTGAAAGCGTCTTGGGAGACCCTTGTAGAAGGTGAGCGCAGTAGTTGGTCGACGAGAGAGTTGAAGAGCGACGAGACCACCCCGACCGAGTAAAATGGATATTCGTGAGGCGTTTTTAGTTGGCGTTAGATGTCGTCAACGTTACTGATTTTGCTGCTGCTGCTGCTGTGGAGGCGAGCTCGATTGCTGCTGAACGGGGCTTTGTTGAGGCGTCGTACTTCCTGGCTGGGAGGTAGCACTGTCGTCTCTTCGGGAACGGACGCCGCCTTCCTGGCTGCTTCCACGTCCAGCGCGGGTGCCTACGACGCCCGTTCCAGTTCCGGGAGTTGCTGGTTGTAATACCATCGCACGAATTCTTCTCTGTGCCGACTGAAAACAAGAAATTGAGAATTACACATTGGCTGGGGATAATCGTACGGCTAACCGTGAACAATCTTTCAAAATTACTTGGAGAGCTGGAAAAGGGATTAACATGATAGGGGGTCGTAGACACAATTTTCACCATTCAAGCTAAAAAGTCCAATTTTGTAGAAAACCGTTGACTTTAAACCCTGAAGAGATGAAATTTCAACAAAAAAAGGTCACTTTCAGCCAAGAAAGATGAATTTTTTACCAAAAGGTTGAATTTTCAAACAAAAAATAATAAACTTTAACCAAAAACAGTTGCATTTTCAACCAGATAGCTAAATTTTCAAACCTAAACAAAAAAATTAACCAGGAAAGTTTGTTTCATCAAAAATTTTATTTGCAACCAAGAAAGATTAAATTTACAACAAAATACATGAATTTTTAATCAAATTGTTCAATTTTCTACTGAAATAGACAATTTTTCAAATAAAAAGTAAATAGTTGAGTTTTCAGTTAAAAAATTGATTTTAAACAGAAAAATAAAAAAACAACCTAAAATCATTAAAAAAATGTTATTGAAAACTGCTAATTTCAACCACAAACGATAAATTTTCAAGCAAATTACTTGAATTTTCGAGCATAAAGATGAATTTTCAACCAAGAGGATTAATTTTCTACCAAATGAAAATAATTTAAAAAATAAATGAATGAATTTTTAACCAAATAGTTGAATGTTCAACTAAAAAGATAAATTTTTAACCAAAAATAGAAAAGATAAATTGCCAGATCAAAAAATTAATTTTAAAACAAAACAAACAAACGATTTATCAACAAAAACATTAAATCCTGTAATATGAAGCTACTTTTACAAATGAAAAAATATTAATATTTACTTGTATATTTATTATATTTTAATTTTATATTAGATTCTTTTGGAATTAAGACGCGGAAAAAATCCAACTTAAAAAAAATCCTTGGCATTTCCAGGTTTTTCCAAATAGTTAAGTTTTCAACCAAAAAAGACGAATTTTCAACAGAACAATTAATTTTCAGCCAAAATGGATGAGTTTTTAACCAAAAAGTTTAATTTTCAGTTTAAAAAATCATATAAAAAAATAATTTTCAATTGAAAAATACGAATTTTCAACAAAAAAGTGAATTCTGAACCGAAAAAGAGGACTGCTTAACAAAATAGTTTAATTTTTAGTTTAAAAAATCATTTTAAAAGAAATTAATTTTCAATAAAAAAGACGAATTTTCAACAAAACAGTGAATTATGAACCGAAATGGATGACTTTTTAACAAAACAGTTGAATTTTCAGTTTAAAAAATTAATTTTCGAAAAGAAAAAAAAAATTTAACCCGAAAAAGACGAATTTTCAACAGAAAAGTGAATTTTCAACCGAAATGGATGATTTTTTAAGAAAATAATTGAATTTTCAGTTTAAAAAATCAATTTAAAAAAAAAAAAAAAAACGAATTTTCAGCAGAAAAGTGAATTTTTAACCAAAAAGACGATTTTTTAACAAAATAGTTGAATCCTCAACCAAAAAGATGAATTCTAAACAAAAAAAAAATTAATTTTCTACTCAGAAAAACGAATTTTCAACAACAACAAAAAAACGAATTTTCAACAAAACAGTTACTTTTCAACCAAAACGGATGACTTTTTAACCAAATAGTTCAATTTACAGTAAAAAAAATATAAAAAAAACATTACAACAAAACAATGAATTACGAACCGAAATGGATGACTTTTTAACAAAATAGTTAAATTTTCAGTTTAAAAAATCAATTTTCAAAAAGAAAAGACGTATTTTCAGCAAAAAGTGCATTATTAACCAAAAAGACGATTCCTCAACAAAATAGTTGAATCCTCAACCAAAAAGATGAATTCTAAACAAAAAAAAGATTAATTTTCTACTCAAAAAGACGATTTTTCAACAAAACAGTTACTTTTCAAGCAAATCGGACGACTTTTTAACAAAATAGTTTAATTTTGAGTTAAAAAAATCATTTAAAAAATTAATTTTTAATCAAAAAAGACGAATTTTCAACAAAACAGTGAACTTTCAACCGAGAAGGATGGCTTTTTAACAAAATAGTTGAATTTTTAGTTTAAAAAATAAATTTTTAAAAAGAAAAAACGAATTTTCAGTAAAAAGTGAATTTTTAACCCAAAAGACGCTTCTTTAACAAAATAGTTGAATCCTCAACCAAAAAGATGAATTTTAAACAAAAAAAGATTGATCTTCAACCAAAAAAGACGAATTTTCAACAAAATAGTTACTTTTCAAGCAAATCGGACGACTTTTTAAAAAAAGTAGTTTAATTTTTAGTTTAAAAAATCAATTTTCAAAAAGAAAAGACGAATTTTCAGCGAAAAAAAAACATTTTTAACCAAAAAGACGATTCTTTAACAAAATAATTGAATCCTTAACCAAAAAGATGAATTCTAAACAAAAAAAAGATTAATTTTCTACTCAAAAAGACGAATTTTCAACAAAAAAGTTACTTTTCAAGCAAAATTGATGAATTTTTAACAAAGGACTTTAATTTTCAGTTTGAAAAATCATTAAAAAAAAATAATTTTCAAATTAAAAAACGAATTTTCAACAAAACAGTAAATTATCAACCGAAATGGATGACTTTTTATCAAAATAGTTGAATTTTCGGTTTAAAAAATCAATTTTCAAAAATAAAATACGAATTTTTTAGCAGAAAAGTGAACTTTCAACCAAGAAGACGATTCATTAACGAAATAGTTGAATCTTTAACCAAAAAGATGAATTCTAAACAAAAAAAAAGATTAATTTTCTACTCAAATCGGACGACTTTTTTAACAAAATAGTTTAATTTTTAAGTTTAAAAAATCATTTAAAAAATTAATTTTCAATCAAAAAAGACGAATTTTCAACAAAAAAAGTGAATTTTTAACCGAAATGGATGATTTTTTAACAAATTAGTTGAATTTTCAGTTTAAATAATCAATTTTCAAAAAGAAAAAACGAATTTTCAATCGAAAAAGACGAATTTTCAGCAAGAATGTGAATTTTCAACCAAAAAAGACATTTCTTCAACAAAATAGTAGAATCCTCAACAAAAAAATGAATTTCAAACAGAGAAGATCAATGTTCTACTAAAAGAGACAAATTTTCAAAAAAATACAGGACTTTTCAACCAAACAGAGGACAAGCCTGAATTAAGAATTACAAATTATTAGTGTCATTGCCTCGTCAAGATAAAACATCTCTGAATAAAATTATCTTGCACCTGATGAGGTTTCTTGCAAAAAATCTCATGCACTAAATGACTAAAAGCATATATCTGAAATCAGCAGATGATCTGTCGAGATAATAAAAAGTGAGATCAGATAAACGTTCTCACCTGAACGGAGAAGAAGGGACCGATAATGTGCACAGTTGTTTCCTCGTCGGCTGCTGGTGGCGTGGCTTGCTGTTCCGACAGCTTAATAACACTTCCGGTCACGCGCTGAAGTTCTCGCACGTTTTGGCCACCTTTTCCGATGATCCGTCCAACCTGGGCACTTGGCACGAGGATTTCAATCGTTAATCTCACGTCTTCCGTTCCTGCGACGAATCCTTCCTCGCGCATCTTCTCGAAGATCAAGTACTGTGCCTGCAAGCAAAAAATCATCAATCAATCGATCGAATCTTTCAATTCAACATCCCTATTTTCCAATTTCTTGGAGGAATTTATATGTTTTGTTGGTGGGTTTGACGGAACCGACTTTAACGAAGATCATCGCAGTCGGTACGGGACCCTCCTTTTTAGTCTTCCTGCTTCATCAAGTGAGTTGTCTGATGAGGACAACCACCCAAACTTCGCAGGTTTACTTTAAAGAAGCAATTTTTAAAAGGGGGGTGTCGCGAACCTCATTTTCAAAATTTTCCTATTTTTCCCGGACGAAAAGATGAAATTTTATTCTAAGAGGACGAAATTTCTGTCCAATGAGATTGAATGTTCAACTAGAGTTGAATTTACGACCCAAAAAGATGATTTTCTAATAAAATACTTGAATTTTCAACAACATAATTAAACTTCCAAGATAACTGTTCAATTTTTAACCAAATACTTGAATTTTCAACCTAATAATCGAATTTTCAAACAAAAAGGATCAAACTTCAACCAAAAACAGTTTGCATTTAAAACCAAATACTTAAATTTTGAAGCTAAACTTTGAATCTTTTAGAATTTGCAAAAAATAAAAAAAAAAGATTGAACTTTAACCAAAAAAAGTTGCACTTTCAACAAAATATTGGAATTTTGTAGAAGACTTTTCAACAAAAAAAAAAAGATGAACTTTTAATCCAAGACGACGATTTTTCTCTCCCAATAGAAGAATGTGAAATAAAAGAATTGAATTTTCGCCCAAAAAATATTTCGGCTTTCTAACAAAATACTTGAATTTTCAACAAAGTAATTAAATTTTTGAACACAATAGTTGAACTTTTACCCAAATAGTCAAATTTGCAAACAAATAAGATTAATTTTCAACTAAATAGTTCAATTCTTAAGCTAGACTTTGAATATTTCTAAACACTTTTATTATTATATAGAAATGACCTTTGAAAGTTAATTTCTAATCAAAAAAGATGAACTTTTAAACAAATAGTTGAGTTTTCAAAAAAAAAATTAAATTTTAACCACTGTTGCACTTGCAACAAAATATTTGAAATTTAAAGCAAAAGAGAAGAATTTTCATAAAGATAGTTTAATTTTTAACAAAATGTTCCAATTTGTATACAAAAGAGATTAAACTTGAATCAAAATGGTTAAATTTTCAATCAGTTGAATTTTATTAAAATATTTGAATTTTTAACCAAATTGTTGACTTTTCAACATATAAATGTAATATTTCAAACGAAAAAGATGAAATATCTACCAAAATAGTTGAATTTTAAAACCAAAAAGACGAATTTTCAACAAAGGAAATTATTTTATACCAAAAAAAACGAATTTTCAACAAAATATATGCGAGTTTTAAAACAAATATTTGAAATTCCGTTAAAAAGGATACATTTTCAACCAAAGAGATGAATTTTCAACTAAAATTATGAATGTTGGACAAAAAATATATATTTTTTTTAAGTGGTTCAACATTCAACCAACTAGTCAATTGTTAACTAAAAGAAATGAATTTTTGACAAATAATTTGATGTAAACATAATTTTATATTTTCAGCTATCGATATGAATTTTCAACTAAAGCAATGAATCTTCAACTAAAAAAATTTCTTTTTAAGAAAGTAGAATAACTTTGATGTAACTTTTCAGTAAGAGACGAATTTTCCAAATTTTTAACAAAAAAGTTACTTTTAACCAAGAAAGATAAATTTGTAACCATGAAGAATAACTTTTCTACCATAAAAGATGAATTTTCAATCCAAAAGAATGAATTTTTTGAAAACCATAAATGATCGAATTTGCAAACAAAAAAGATTAAAATTCAATCAAATATTAGTATTTTTAAAACAAAAAACAAATTTTTTAGAAGACTCATGAATTTTCATCAAAGTTCACTTTCAACCAAAAAAATGAGTTTTTAAACTAAAAAGTATAATATTTTAGAAAACAGTGGACTTTTAAATAGAAAAAGATGAATTTTTGGCAAAATATATGAATTTTCTACCAAATAGTTGAATTTTCAATCAAAAAGTTGAATTAGCAACAAACAAGATTAATTTTGTAAGCAAAAAGGAGACTTTTCAACAAAATACATAAATAGAAATGGAACAGTGCAATTTTCGGATAAAAACTCTGATAAAAATAATAACATTGAATAAAAAAAACGTATTTTAAACAAAATTGTTAAATTTTCAACCAAAAAGATTTTCTACCAAGAAGATTAATGTTTTGCAAAAAAAAGGCAAATTTTGTACTAAATAACAGATTTTCAACAAAATTATTTAGTTTTGAAGTCAATAAGATGAATTATCTATAAAAAAAAGTGGAATTTTCAATCAAACAGTTTCATTTTCTATCAAATTGGTGAATTTTCAAGCCAAAAAGATGAATTCTCAACGAAGCATGTAACACTTGATATTTTACACAAAAAATTGAATTTTTAACCAAAAAGGATCAATTTTCAACCGAAAAGATGAAATTTCTACCAAGAAATGACTTATTTTTCACAAAATACATGCTTTTTCAACCAAAAAGTAGAACTTTCAACTGAAAAAAGATAAATTTGTAACCAAATAGTTCAACTTTGAACGGAAAAAGGTCAATTTTTGACTAAAAATGAAATAGTTTAATTTTCAAATTGAAAAATATATTTTCAACCAAACATCAAACGAATTTTAATCAGCATAGTTTAATTTTCAACCAAAAAGATGAGCCTTTAAGTAAAAAAATGAATTTTTAATAAATAACTTTTGATTTAAAAAGTAGATTTTTTAACAATATAGTTGCATTTTCAACAAAATAATTAAATTTTCAACCAAATAATAGAATTTTTAACCAAACAAAGTGAATTCCAAGCCTAAAATATAATAACATTTTCAATAAGAAAATTAACTTTTACCCAAAAAGATAGTTGGATTTTCTTACTGGGTTTAAGTTCTAAATGTTACCTAAGTCACATAAATTGATTATTTACATTAAGTTTATGTGATTTAATATTGACTGCTATTTTTATGATAAAAATGTATTTTTTTAAAATATATCTCCATTACAATGATATAATTTTTTCAAATGTTTGTGATGTTGTGAAGTAAGTATCCGAATTCATTTTTCAAAATTATACGCGAATATACTTCAATTTCTCATGGTATTACTTTAGAAGGTTATTAATCATTTAAATTGTCAGGAAAATATTGAATACAATTTATTCAAATATTTCAATGAAAATAATTATTAAAAGCTCTCTATGTTATGAACTCATTAATTAAATATTATCTGTTTCTGTTGAAAATTACATTTTCTGGAATTAGTTGAAAGATGATTAATAAATTTAATTTAATTTAAAAAAGTCAAAATTTCAAGAAAAATATATATAGAGAAAAAATTATTTAAAAGTTTCAATGAAAGTAATTTTTTCATACTTTTTATGTTGTGAACTGATTAATTAAGAATTAGCTGAATAATTTTGTTCATAATATCAAATTACATTAAGATTGGAATTTAATATTCTTTGATTAAGTAACATGAATTGATTATTTATTTTGAGATTATCTAATTGAATATTGGCTCAAATTTGTATTAGGAAAGTTCACTTGTATTTAAAATAGCCTTATTCCAGTTACGTAAATGTCAAATTGCTTCTGAATTTGCGAAATGAGTATCTGAATTCAATTTTCAAAATTGTATTTACAAATGCTTTTATTTTTTCTGGAATTAGTTTGTAAGGTTATTAATTTTTCTCACAATATTGAATTATAGAAATATTCAATTTTGATTAATTTTAATTAGATACCATAAATTGATTATTCACTTCAAGGTTATGTTATTAAATATTGGCTATAATTTTTATGATACAAGTTTTTTTCTAATACCTTCATTATAATTATATAATTTTTTAAAATGAAGATTTAATTTGAATTGTTTCAAATTCAGAATCATAAATTGATCATTTACTTTCAGATTCTGTGATTGAATACTGGATATAATTTGCATAATAAAAGTTTATTTAAATTTCAAATACCACTAATTACATTATTTTTGGAATGATACTGATGTTGTGAAAAGAGTGCCTGCATTCAGTTTTTAAAATTTTATGTGAATATGTGTTTATTTTCTCTGAAATCAGTATGGAAGGTTACTAATATATTAAATTTTCAGAAATGATAGTGAATTTTTTTCTCAATGTAGTATACAAATTATTACAATGTTTGAATGAAAATTATAGTTGAATATTTCTTATGTTATAAACAGATTAATTAATTATTAGCTGATTATTTACTTCAAGGTTATATAATTGACTATTGACTATAAATTGTATAATAAGAGTTTGTTAATGTTTAAAATACCTCTATTCCAATTATATGTATATTTCTTTAAATTTTGGGATGTTGTGAAATGAGTATCTAAATTTTCATTTCAAAATTATGTGTACATATATTTTAATTCTCTCTGAAATAGTTTAAAGGGCTATTATTAATTCGAATTTGCAGAAAAATATGCAGTAAAAATTATTTCAATGATTCAATGAAAATAATTCTTCACAACTTTTTGTTTGATAAAATCAAGAATTTATTTGGTCAAGGAATTTCAAGGAAAAACCTCAATTTTTAGCCCCACCCTTGTTAAACTGGTAACGTAATTTATCGAAAGTAGCGCCAGGCCACTTTTTCTTTTAGAACTACACCACTGGAGAGGCATAATATTAATTGTTGTTAATGTTGTATGTAATTATTGTGGATAGTGGGGACACATACCTTCCATTGAGATTCCGGTGATCCGACGATGGTGACTTTCCTTTCCGTCTGTTGCTCGGCTGGCTTATCTTGTTCGAGAGGGGCGATTTTGACACTCGCGCCGGAGAACCTGATAATGTTCCTGATGTGCGAACCCTTGGTTCCAATGATGGCACCAACACTGTTGTTCGGAATGTATAAAAATGTCGTTTCTTGCGTATCTCCAGCTGGTGCGCCCTGCTGCGTTGGCAAGCTGCTCTGATAGGGGTAAGGAGCTGGTCCCGACCCGTACAATCCTGGTCCTCGAGAACTGTAGCCCATCCCGGCGGTCGACATCATTGCCATCGGGTGAAGTCCGGGGAACATCATACTTTGTGGCTGCAAAACAATCATTTTTTTATTTTTCAACCAATCTGTATTATCGTTAGACTTTTTTTTCTGAAAAAAGATGTTCTCCTTTCGCCCGGCTAAAATCGGACCGCAGAAATACAATTATAATATTATTTTGCTAGATGGTACAAATCAAATTTTTGAAGGAACCTGTATTACAGGGTTCACAGCGCAAAAGGAGCTCAAAAAAGGGAAAATAGGGTAATTTTCTCACAACAAAGGGGAAAAATAGGGGAAAGTTTAAGCATTTATTTTTACATGTCGAAAAGAAAAAACAATCTTTTGATAAGAAATGTTATATTTAAAAAATTTAGTAGAGTGAAATAAAAATACTGAAATTAATCGAATCGTTTGAGCTAAGGCATAACAATTTGTGGGTCGACATCCAAAATGAGGGAAGAAACCAATTTTTTAATTGGTAAATATCTTCTGTTCTCTTTTAGAAATTTACATTTAAAAATTGTAATAATTCAACAAAATATTTGCCGTATTAAAATTTTTTTTTAATGTACTAAAACATGTTTTTTGGATTGATTCAAACCTTAAATTTCTTCAACTTGAACCATAGAAACATGTTATTATTTTTTATTCATGAGAAAAGTTTTTTTTTCGTGGTGTTTATAACTTTCCGAAATCGCAAAAAAGATATGAAATCCCAAAAAGCCTAACTCACGACTAACATTTTTTTCCGAAAAACCAAAATAAAAAAAGGTTTCTTTGGTTCAAGCTGAGTAAATTTCAAGTCCAACATATTTATTTATTTTTAAATTTCGCAATTAAAACAAATGATATATTTTTTGAATAAAATTGTTCAATTGTTGAATTAAGAACGTCAGTTTTTAACCAAAAATCGAATAGTTACACTTTCGTTTCAAAAAATTAATTTACAATTGAAAAAACTGAATTTTCGCCCAAATTGTTTAATGTTGAAGCTTGAAAGAAGAATTTTCTACAATGCAGTTGATTTTTCAATGCAAAAATATAAATTTTCAATTAAAAAGTTGATTTTCAACAAAAATTAAAATTTTTAGTTAAAACCCCTAGTTTTTAACAAACAAACAAAAACTTCAACTGAAATAATGAATTATTAACAAAGTAGTTCAAAATTCGACCAATTAGTTGAATTCTCTATCAAACTATTGAATTTTCCAGAAAAAATTCCAATTTTCTACAAAAACAGTTGAATCTTTAACCCGGAAACACGAATTTTCAACAAGAGTTCAGTTTTCACACAAACAAGATTTTTTAGCCAATAGAGACAAAAAATTTCAAAATAAAAAAGATCAGTTTTGAACCAAAAATGGAATTTCTACATTTTCATTTGAATAAACTAATTCTCAAATCAAAAAACCAATTTTCTACCTAATTATTGAATTTTTGAGTAAAAAAAAATAACTTTCTACAATATATTCGAAATTTTTATTTAAAAATATAAGCTTTCAATATAAAAAATAATTTTCAATCAAAACTTGCAAGTTTCACTTTGAAAAAATTAATTTTTAACAAAGAAGTTTAATTTTCATCCAAAAAGATGAATTTGCTATCTACAAAACGAATTACAAAAGAATACATGAATTTTCAAACAGCTGAACTTTGAGTTTTAAGAATTAATTAAAAAAAAAGCTAGATTCAGCAAAAAACGATTTTGTAATAAAATAGTTGAATCCTCAATCAAAAAGACGAATTTTCAAACAATGAAGATTAACTTTCTACCCAAAAATACAAATTTTCAAAAAAGAACAGAATTATCAATCAGAAGTTACATTTTTTACCCAAAAAATGCAATTTTTACCAAAAGAGATCAAATTTCACAACCAAAAAAACAGATGAATTTTCAACAAAAAAGATCATTTTTAACCAGAAAAAAGGATTCTTCAACCAAATAGTTGGATAAAAAAATTAGTTTTTAATCAAATATTTACAACCAAATACAACAGCTTTCAAGCAAAAGAGACAAATTTTCAACAAATTAATAGAACTTTTAACAAAAAAAGTTGTATTTTCCACCCACAAAGATGAATTTTCAACCAACTTGACGAATTTTCAATAAAAAAAAAAAGATTAAACTTAAAAGAAAAACAGTTGTGGTTTGAATCAAATAGTTGAATTTTTATGCAAAAAAAAACTAATTTAGAAGTCAGTTGAATTTTCAACAAGAAAAATGACTTTGCTATCTAAAAAGACAAACGTTCAACAAAAGAGTGAAATTTTCGACCAAAAAAGGAATACTTTTCAACAAAATAATTTTGAACAAAAAAGTTCATTTTTAATCAGGAAGGAGGAATTTTCAACTAAACTGTTGAATTAAAAAAACAATATTTAATTTTTAATAAAATATTTACTACCAAATAAAAGACGAATTTTCAAATAACAAAGATTAATTTTTCTACCTAAAAAGACAAATTTTCAATAAAACAGAATTTTCAACCAGAAGTTACATTTTTTACCAAAAAATACCATTTTTACCAAGAGATGGATTTTCAAAACAAAAAAAAAACAGTTGAATTTTCACCAAAAAAGATGAATTTGCTATCTAGAAAAACGAACTTGAAACTAGTTGAATTCAGCAAGAAAATACAATTTTTTAACAAAATAGTTAAATCTTCATTGAAAAGATGAACTTAAAAAAAGGAGATCAATTTTCTATAAAAAAATACGAATTTTCTACAAAATAAATGAATTGTCAACCAAGCAGTTACATTTTTTACCGAAAAACATGAATTTTTTACAAAACAGATTAATTTACAACACGAAAATATGAATTTTCAACAAAAAAGGTCATTTACAACCAGAAATCTAAAAATGAATTTTTTTTAAGTGCTTCAACTTTCAACTAATTGGTTGATTTTCCAACCAGAAAATATCAATCTTTTATTAAAAATATCATTTTTCAATAAAAAATGAAACAGTTACATTTTACATTTTAAAAAATTTATTCTCAGTAAAAAAAAAACTCATTTTCAATAAACTAGTTAAATTTTCAACCAGAGAGATGAATTTTCAACTAAAATTATTAATCTTCAACAGCAAAAATTAATTTTTAACAAATTGGTTAAACTTTCAACCAAGTAGTTAAATTTTCAACCAAAAAATATTTTTATTTTAATCAAAAGCAGTGGAATTCAATGAAAAAAGACTAATTCTCAATAAAATTATTAAATTTTCAACACCTGTTTTATAGAAAATTCGTCTGTTTAACTTGAAAATTCAACTACATTTGGTACAAAATTAAGCTGTTTTGTAGAAAATTCGCAATAAAAATGTATTCACTCCATTTTTTTATAAAAAATCATCTTTTCTGGTTTCAAAAATTCAACAACTTAGTTATAAAACGTCAAAAATTAGAAAATATAAACTGAAAATTAATCAAATAAATTTTGGACCAACATCACATCCATTGTTCAAACTATTTAGTTAAAAAATGTATGTATTTTATATAGAATCATCTTTTTGGGTAGAAATTTGATTTTTTTATAGAAAATTGATCTTCTTGATTGAAAATTCATCTGTTTGCTTGAGAATTTAATTATTTAAGTAAACAATAATAATGAACAATTAGTAAGCAATCAGTAAGTGAAATTCAACATATTTCATGATTTTCTTTCTTTATTGACTAAAAATTCGTCCTTGGTTGAAAATTCGTCTTTTTGATTTGAAAATAGTGTCTTTAGTGTCAAATATAGAAAAAGAAAATAGAAAATCTAGTTTTGTAGATGGGTTAAACGAAATTCACTTTACGAAAATCAAGTGATCGGTACGAAAACCCTTCCAGTTTTATCTTCCTGTTTTTTTTCTGACAGATGGCCTGCATACGACAAATGCCCAAATGTCCCAGGTTAACTTTTTATAGAAAGGAGAGATCTTCCATTTCAAATTTGAAAAAATAGTGTCAAAATAGTGAAAATTTTCCACTTTTTTAACCTAATATTTGAAAATCCATATCTTTCAGTAGAAATTTCACTTTTTTTGATTAAAAATGCAACTGCCTGGTTCAAAATTAATCTGTGTTGATATGAAATTAAATTTTTTTTTGAAAATTCAACAGTTAAAAAAAATCATAGTTTCGGCTCGAAAACTCTACAATTTGGTAGAAAATTTAATATTTGGTTGAAAATTTATGTTTTTGTTAAAGTTCGTCTTTTTGGGTACAAAATGAATTTTTTGTGTCTTTTTTTATTAAAATTTTTTCTTGTTGAAATATCAATTATTACAATCTTGTTTGTAATTAACCTTTTTAGGTTGAAAATTCAACTCATTGGTTCAAAATTGAACTACTTTTTTAAAAGTTCATTTTTTTGGTTGAATATTTTATTATTTAATTCATCACTTTCTGTAAAAATGTCACTTTTTTGGTTAAAACTGTAACTGTCTAGTTAAAAATCAAACGGTTTCCATTGAAAATTAACTTTTTTGTTGAAAATTCAACTGGTTTGCAGAAAATTCATATTTTTTGCTCGAAAATTCATTAATTTTGTAAAAAAGTTAATTATTATTTGTATGTTTATCTTCTTTTGGTTTATAGATTCAATTGTTATTTAATTTAAATTAACATTTTTTTTAAATTATTAACTATTACATTTTTTATCGAAAATTCATCTTTTTAGGTTCAAAATTCAACACCTTTAAAAGTTGAACTACTTTCTTAAAAGTTAATTTTGCTGGTTATAGATTAATAATTTCAGATGAAAAATCGTTCTTTTTGTTGTTGAAAATTAACTTTTTTAACAGAAAATTTACATTGAAAATTCAACTATTTCGTACAAAATTAAACAGTTTTATAGAAAATTTCTTTTTTTGATTGAAAATTAATTCTTTTGAATGAAAAGTTAATTACTAAACTTTTTGGTAAAAATGGATATTTTTAGTTTAAAAAATGCAACTATTCAGTTAATAAAATTTAGGAAACTAAAAATTATATACTAAAAGTTATTCAAATAAAATTTGGACTAACACCACATCTATTAAAACTATTTAAAATTATTTACGTTTAAGATTTAAATATTTTGTTACAAATTCGATTTTTGGGTAGAAAATCAATTTTTTTCTAAAAATGCAACTTTTTGATTGAAAACTAATTTATATTTGAGGATTCAAGCATGTTTTTTATTTTAAATTAAAATATTTTTTGTTGAGATATCAACTATTACATTTTTTGTTGAAAATTCATCTTTTTAGGTTCAAAATTCACATCCTTGTTTGAAAGTCAAACTGCTTTCTTAAAAATTAATTTCTCTAGTTAAACATTAATAATTTTACTTGAAAATTCTTCTTTTTTCTGGGTAAAAATTCTCTAGGCTTGAAAATTCAACATTTGGTAGAAAATTCAACTAATTGGTACAAAATTGAACAGTTCTGTAGAAAATTTCTTTTTTTTTTGTATTTAAAATTAATTCTCTTGAATGAAAAGTTAACTACTCAGTTAAAAAATGTTCAGATCGTTTATTTAACACTTTAGTTGAAAATTTATGTAATTTGTTAAAAATTCGTCTTGTTTGATAGAAAATTAAACATCTTGGTTGAAAAATTAACTATTTGTTTAAAAAATGACATATTTTGTAAATAATTCATTTTTTTGGTAGAAAATTAACCCCCTTGGTTGAAAATTGAACTATTTGGTTCAAGATTTATACATTTTATTATAAATTCGTATCTTTTAATAGAAAATCAATTTTTTTTTAAATGCTAGGTTTAAATGTAATCTCTTTTGGTTGAGAATTTAAATATTTTGTTTGAAACTTGTCCTTTTTAGTTTAATTACAGTTTTTGATTAAAAAAGGAAAATCTTTTTTTGAGACAATTTTCCAGTATGTTAAGATGAAGCCAACATTTTTATTGTTGCCATTTAGCGAAGAAGGTTAAAAATATTTGTTCACATAAACTAAAGAAATACATTAGCGGACAATTGTGAGAAAATAGTGTCTTTAGAGTCATTTTTTTTAAATAATAGCCAAATAACGTAGTGTGATGAGTCCGAGGCCTGTTAATTAATTTTAGAAAAAAATGGATTGTACTCACAGCCATAGCCTGAAGGTCATTCTCGTAACTTTGACGCAGTTTCTGCGAAATCATGGCTTCGGCCTTGCTCATGTTATCAATGGATCCCTTGACCGTGATGATGCGTTCAAGATTAAAGCTATTGATGTCATTGATACTGCTAACGGTGATCTTGGTGTCAGTGTCCTGCATAATCCTCTTGATTGTGTTTCCACCCTTTCCGATGATGCGACCAATCAGGTTGTTGTGTGCAAGGATCTTCAGCGTGATTTCACTGTTGGATCAAAAACACTTGTTAATTTTAAATTCCATTTTTTATTAGCATTTTTGCAGATTTGGAGAGTCAGGGTGACGGCGAAACTTCATTTTAAAAATTAACTTATATTTCCTGATTGATTTTTTCATTTTGCCTGACCAATTAATATTTAGAGAGCAAAATTCTGATCTTGTAATATTTTCAATATAGAATCTTTTGGAATGAAATAAAATTAGTTTATATTTAGAATTGTAATTGTTAATTCCCAGAGCTGCCACATTTGAAATGGTTCAAAATAATTGGAAGTAAATGCAAAAAATGCTGTTGATTTCGATGAAATTCATATAAATTTAAGGTGAATAAAAAAAAATCAAGTGAATTAGAAGCAATTAAGAATTATTTAAAAAATGCATTGAATTCAGTAGGTTTGAAATACTAAAAAAATCCACTGAATTGATTCGTATTTATTAAAATATCTTGAGGGCCTTTTAAATCCCTTAAAACCAATGAAATCCTCGAAAATCAGATAAAATACCTTGGAATGTTTTAAAATATCTCAAAACAATACAAGTCCTGTAAAATCGTTCCATTTCTTCCACAATTCTAAAAAAATTCTTCAAAGCCGCATTAAAATTGTTTTAAATCCCTTAAAATCATTCAAATTCTTGGCAAACCAACTAAATTATTTGAATAAATTGAAAATTCTTTAGAACCTTTTAAAATAGCCAAAAATATTTAAAACCCTTTAAAATCTTTTGAAACCCTTGGAAGTTTTTGAAGCTCTTAAAAATTTCTTGGACGTTCTGATAATACTCTAAAATCCTTTAAAATAACTAATAACTTTATATATTAAAATAACATTAAAATAATATCTATTGAAAATTCTGAAAAATCTTTTAAAATAGCCAACAATATTTCCAACCCTTTGAAATATTTTATAATACCTTGAAAGTTTTTGGAACTCTTGAAAATTTCTTTGAATTTCTAAAAATACCATAAAATATTTGAAATTCTTTAGAATCCTCTCAAATATTTGGAATCTGTTAACAAAATTTTAGAATCATTTAAAATAGTATTATAATAAATATAATATATAAATATATATAATATAAATAAATAGTAGTATAATATTTCGAATCCATTGAAATCTCTCCAAATTATTGAAATCTATTGAAAATTCTCCGAAATTTGTTAAAATACAAAAATATTTCAAAATCTTCGAACTCTCTTGATACTTTTTTAAAAGCTCCTTAAAATTCCTTAAAATATTCCAAATCATTTGAAATCCCGAAGCTTTTTAAACCTCTTGAAAATTTTGTTTAATTTTCAAAAAACACCCTAGAATCTTTTAAAAAATCTCTCAAAATCCTTCAAATTTTGGAAATTTATTAAAAATGTCTTAAAATATTTTAAAATAACCTAAAATATTTCAAATATCTTGAAATCCCATTAAATTACTGAAGTCAATAAAAAATTCCTTGGTACTTTTTTCCCCTAAAATATTTTAAATCCCTTAAAATTGTTTAAAACTTTTGAAAATTTCTTGAAAATCCATAAAAATACTCTAAAATCTCTAAAAACCTTGGAAATTCCTTCAAATTATTGAAATTTATTTTAAAAATTTACAATTTTTTTAAATACCCTAAAATATTTCAAATCCTCAAGATATTTGAATACTCTGAAATCTTTTGAAACCCCTTGAAATTGTGAAAACTCTTCAAAATTCCTTGGAAAAACTCCCTAAAATTCTTTGAAATCTCTTTTGGTTACTGAAATCAATTTAAAAATTACTGGAATCTCCTTAATACCTTAAAATATTTCAAATTCTTTGAAATCTTTTGAAATTCTTAAAAATTTTTGAAAGATCTTGAAAATTCTTTGAAATTAAAAAAAATACTCTAAAATTGAGAATCCTTCGGAATCCCTTGAAATTATTTGAAATCTACTCAAAACTCCTTGGAATCTTTTAAAATACCCTAAAAAATCAAATCCTTTGAAATCTTTCGAAATCCCTTGAAAGTGTTTGAAGCCTAAGATCTATAAAAATTCTTCTAAATTATTGAAAACAATTAAAAATTTCTTAGAATCTTTTAAAAAGGCCTGAAATATTTAAAATCCTTTAAAATCCCATTAAATTACTGAAATCAATTGAAAATTTCTTGGAATTTGTAAATACCCTAAAATATTTCAAATCCTTAAGTTATTTCAAGTCCCCAAAATTCTTTTAAAACCCATTGAAATTGTAAAAACCCGTCCAAATTAGTTGGAATTAAAAAAAAACTAAAATCCTTTGAAATCCCATTTAGTTACTGAAGTTGATTAAAATCTCCTTGGTATCTTTCTTAATATCCTAAAATATTTCAAATCCTTTGAAATCTTTTAAACTCCCTTAACGCTATTGAAAATTCCTTGAAATTACAAAAAATATTTTAAAAATCTTTAAAAACCGAGTTAAAACCCCTTGAAAAATCCCCTTAAAATTATTCAAATGTTAAAAATTTTATGAATCGTTTAAAACGCCCAAAAATATTTCCAAAGAATTCAAGGATATTCAGATTTGAGAAAAAAAGTGACCAAAAGTGACTACGTGGCAGTCCTGATTATTCTTTTTTTTTTAATTATTAGAATCTGTTAACATTTTCAGGAATCTTTTAAAACACCCAAAATTAATTCCAAAGAATTCAAGAAAATTCAGATTTGAGGAAAAAAGTGACTAGAAGTGACTACGTGGCAGTCCTGATTATTCTTTTTTTTTTTAATTATTCAAATCTGTTAAACATTTTAGGAATCTTTTAAAACATCCGAGAATATTTCCAAAGAATTCAACAAAATTCAGATTTGAGAAAAAAAAAGTGTCTACGTGGCAGTCCTGATTATTATTTTTTTTTTTTTTTGATTATTCAAATCTGTTAAAAAAAGTAGGAATCTTTTAATACGCCCAAAAATATTTCCAAAAAATAAGAAAATTCAGATTTGAGAAAAAAAGTGACTAAAAGTGACTACGTGGCAGTCCTAATAATTCTTTTTTTTTTAAATTATTCAAATATGTTAAAAATTTGAGGAATCTTTCAAAACATCCAAAAAGATTTCCAAAGAAATAAAAAAAAATCAGACTTGAGAAAAAAAAGTGACTAGAAGTGACTACGTGGCAGTCCTGATTATTCTTTTTTCTTAATTATTCAAATCTGTTAAAAATTTTAGGAATGTTTTAAAACACCCAAAAATATTTCCAAAGAAATCAAGAAAATTCAGATTTCAGAAAAAAGTGACTACGTGGCAGTCCTGATTATTCGTTTTTTTTTTAATTATTCAATTTTTTTAAAAATTGTAGAAATCTACGTGGGTTATTCTTTTTTTTTAATTATTTAAATCTGTTAAAAATTTTAGGAATCTTTTGAAATACCCAAAAATATTTCCAAAGAAATAGAAAAAAAATCAGATTTGAGAAAAAAAGTGACTAGAAGTGACTACGTGGCAGTACTGATTATTATTATTTTTTTTTAATGATACCAACCCCTTATTGGTGTTGGTGGCTTCCTGCTGCATGACTTCCAGGATCTTCTTGCAAGCATTCGTGCAATTTTCCGGATTTCCGTAGATGGTGATGGCTTTTTCTAGCGATCCGACGTTGTCCTTCCGGTGAACATCGACCCTGGCGCGGGTCATCTGTGTAATCTGTCTTATCGTCGAGCCCTGTCTTCCAATGATCGCCCCAACCATATCCGATTGAACCAGAATACGAAGCGGGAAGTCTGTTTGACGACCTGATCCAGGAATTCCAGAGAAGGCGACTCCACCTCGCTGACTGCGACCCCTTCGTCGACCTTCACTAGCCATCTCCACTTTCAGTGGATTTCCCTCGAACTCATAGCCATTCAATTGGTTCACAGCCCTGGAAAAAGAAAAAAGAAAACATTTTCATTAGAGAGATTTTTTTATTCTGAGGGAAAGGAAATTTTTGAGCTCTTGAAAATTCTTTGAAATTAAAAAAAATACTCTAAAATTTTGAAAATCCTTTGGAATCCCTTCAAATTATTTAAAATCTACTCAAAACTCCTTGGAATCTTTTAAAATACCCTAAAAAATCAAATCCTTTGAAATCTTTCGAAATCCTTTGAAAGTTTTTGAAGCCTAAGATCTTTAAAAATTCTGAGGGAAAGAAAATTTTTAAGGGGTTTGCTGGGTCTATTTCAGATACCCTGGTGAATTATAGATTAAGTTTGCAACTTTCTTCCTGATTAATTTGGACTTCAATCATTATGTGGGGCCTAAAATGTTAAAAAAAAACAACATATTTTCAACTTTATCGATAACAACCAAAAATGTTCTAAAAACTGAGGAAATAATCTAGACTTTTTACGAAGATAGAGGAATAAATTTGCTTGAATGAAATTAATGTGAGAACTATATTAAATTCAATTAAAAAACTTGAAATTGAGGAATTTTTATTTGAAATAATTAATTTTCAATACAACAAAACAATCAAATAATTGAATTTCCAAGCCGAAAAGAGGAATTTGCTACAGATCAATGAAATTTTCAACCTGAAAATTTCAACTTCAAACAAAAAAGTTAATTTTCAACCAAACAGATGAATTTTCAAACAAATAGTTAAATTTGTAGATAAAAACATAAATTTTTAACGACAAAAAAACTGATTCTTAACGGAGTAGTAGTTCAATACTTAACAAAAAATGAAGTAACTTTTTAATTTCAAAAAATTGACTTTCAATATAGAAAACGAATTTTCCACAAAAGCGATAATTTTTTTACCAAATAATGGGATTTTCAATTTTTAACAAAGAAGATTAACTTTCTACTGAAAAAAATATTTTTTAAACAAAATGCACGAGTTTTCAACAAAAAAGTTAAATTTTCATCCTGAAAATATCAATTTTCAACTGAATAGTTGCATTTTTGAACCAACAAAAACATTAATTTTCAACCAAACTGTTGACTTCTCAACCAAATTCTTCAATTTGCAAATCAGAAAGATGAATTCTCTACAAAATAATTGAATTTTCAGCTAACTAGTAGAAATTTTAACTAGAAAATAGTTAAATTTTCTAATGAAATAATAGAATTTTCAACAAAATCGTTCAATCTTCAAGGGATAAAATTAATTTTTAAAAATCTAGTACAACTTTCAAATAAGCAGTTGAATTTTCAACAGAAAATTGTTAACGAAAAATGTAACAGTTGAATTTTTAACTGAAAATGATAAATTTCCAGCCAAAATGGAAAAGTTAAATGTTTAGTTAGGAAAATTAATTTTTAACCAAAAGAGAAGAACATTTAACAAAATAGTTCAATCTTTGACCAATAAAATGAATTTTTAACAAATTATTTTGACTTTTATTCAAGTAGTTGAAGTTGGAAACCAAAATACAAATTTGCAACAAAAGAGTGGAATTTTGATCTATGAAAGATTCTTGAGTCAAGAACAAAAAATTGCAACCAAATTGTTGTATTTTCAACAAAATAGTTGCATTTTCAACCAAAAAAGATGAATTTTCAACCAAATTATTGAATTTTCATGCCCAATATGGAAAATTCATTTTTAACAAAATAATTGAATTTCCAACAAAGTAATTAAATTTTCAACTAGGAGAAATTTCAACAACAAAAATAGTTTAATGTAACCAAAACCATAAATTTTCAACCAAGTATTTGAATTTCGAGCAAAAAAGATGACATTTGAAAAAAATTAGTGAACTTTTAATCAAAACATAGTTGCATGTTCTACCAAAATGAAAGAATTTTCAAATCCCAAAAAGTCGAATTTTCAACCAAATAGTTAAATTTTTTACCCGAAAATGTGAAATTCCAACAAAAAAATTATTTTTCAACCAAATAATTGAATTTTCGACCAAAAAATGATCAATTACCATCAACAAATGGAATAATTAAATTTATAGTTAAAAGAATCAATTTTTAACAAAACAAAAAAAAACTAATTTTCAAACAAAATAATTGGATATTCATCCAATAAAACGAATTTTTAACAAAGTAGTACAACATTCAACCCAGTAGTTGAATTTTCAACCAAAAAAAAGAATTCTCAACGAAAAATGTAATTAAAAAGAAAACAAAAAAATTAATTTTGTACAAAGTATTTCAACTTTCAAGCAGAAAGTTTAATTTTCTACAAAAAAAGATGACTTTTTAACAAAATAGTGTAATTTTCAACCTAAAAATATAAATTTTCTTCAAAATAGTTGAATTTCTTGCCGAATGGTTGAAATTTCAAGCCAAAAAGATTTTAAAAATTGAATTTTCAACCGAGAAAAATTTTTCAGTCAAGAAGTACAACCAATTTCAACCAAACTGTTGAATTTTCAAACCAAAAAGACAAATTTTCAACCCGAAAATTTGAATTTTCAATAAAAAGGTTTAGTTTCAAACAAATAGTTAAATTTCAAAGCAAAATGTTTTAATTTTCAATAAAAAAATATAAAATTTCGACAAAAAAGTTAATTTTCAACAAACTAGTCGAATTTTCTACTAAAACTGTTGAATTTTCAACACAAAACATGAACTATCAATAAATCAGAAAAAAACTAATTTTCATCAATCTCCAACCAAAAAAATGAATGTTTTTTTAAGTATTTCATATTTCACCCAGAAAGTTGAATTTTCAACCTAAAAATCTGAATTTTTATCAAAATATTAGTAGACTTTTTAATGAAAAGGAATGAACTCTTAATAAAAAAAGTTCTTTTTTTACCGAAAGGCTAATTTTTAATATAAAAGCATGAATTTTGTATGAAAAAATATAATTTTTCCAAATACTCACTGCTGTGCCTGTTCCTGGGATTCATAACTGATGAGGACGCTTTGGGAGTTTGGATCGCGGGAGGACACCTTCTCAATATTTTGAATTTGTCCATAGTTTGAAAGAAGCTGCTCAACATCTTCAAATCTGGCGTGAGCTGGCAAATTACTCACTAAGATTTTGTTACCGGCACCACTGCTAAAAACAAATAAAAAGAAAAGATTGTAGTTATTACACACTCAACAACAATTGACGCAATAAATACGCCAGCCGAGAAATAAAACCGTGAAATCACAAGAGATAAGAGCAAGAATGTATATAATCTATAATGTTTTCAAGTACTCGTGCAGACAACATTTCCTCAAGTTCAGTTCAATTTAAATATCTTGCACTACAACTGCCATTCATTAAAATTTTATTTTTTATAAACAACTAGACATTTTACTGGGTGTCTATTAAAATTTTGAAAAAAAAATTTCCTGACAAGTCCAGGATTTTTCCAAGTATCTCTAGATTCTTCCAGGTAACATTTTTTTCAAACAATAAAACAAACATT
Source organism: Andricus quercusramuli (assembly GCA_932178445.1). Lineage (NCBI taxonomy): Eukaryota > Metazoa > Arthropoda > Insecta > Hymenoptera > Cynipidae > Andricus > Andricus quercusramuli. Next base: position 2,437 of record CAKNXH010000215.1, on the reverse strand, counting down.
AATTTTAAAAGATTTAAATTCCTAAAATTTCGAGTATAAATATTGCATTTTTAACGAAGTAGATGAATTTTAAATCAAGAATAATTGTCTACAAAAAAAAAAAAAAAACGAATCTTCAACCGAGAAAATACATTTTTTTTTTTTTAATTAGATCAATTTTCAACAACAAAATTTTATTTTTACCGAAGGAGATCAATTTTCATATCAAAAAGACAAATTTTCAACAAAATAGTTGAATTTTCACCCAAGAAAGATTTTTCTGTCTTGAAAGAAAACATCAAACACGTTTTTCAATTTTCTACAAAATACTTGAATTTTCAACCCGCAAATATGAATTTTCAAAATAGAAATAATTTTTAACCTAATATTTGAATTTTCAGCAAAAGAGTTGAATCCTCAACCAAAACAGATTAATTTCTGAAGAACGAAATTATGAATTAAAAAGTTCATTTTCAACCAAATAGTTGAAATTTTCACTCAAAAAGACAAATTTTCTACAAATCAGTTGAATTTTATCCCAGAAATATGAATTTTGAAAGAAAAAAACTATTTTCAATCAAATAGTTGAAGTTTCAACAAAATAGTTAAATCCTCGTACAAAATTACTTAATTTACAAAAAAACATGAATTTTCAACAAAAAGTTAATTTTTAACCAAACAGTTGAACTTTCAAGCAAACCAGGTTTTTTTTCAACCAAAAAATTGTTTTTTAACCAAAAAACAAATTAAATTTTTACTAAAAGAGATGAATTTTCTAATCGAAAGGACGAACTTTCAACAAAAGAGTTGAAATTTCCATTCAAAAAGACGAAAGTAGTTTTTTTCAACACGAAAATAAGAATTAAAAAATATATATTTTCAATCTTTTGAATTTTCAATCAAATAGTTGAAATTTTAGTCACAAAGACGAACTTTCTACAAAACAGATGAATCTTACCCCGAAAATATAAATTTTCAACAAAAAAAAACTATTATCAATCACATAGTTGAATTTTCGACAAAATAATCGATTCCTGAAAAAACAAATTAATTTTTAACCAAAGTGTTTCAATTCCCAATTCTTAAAAGATAATTTTTTTTT
>CAKNXH010000214.1:123714-175421 GCA_932178445.1 Andricus quercusramuli | reverse complement strand
TAAAGTCAAAACAATTTAGAATATTCAAATCTGAAAACATTCAACTTAAACCTGTGAAAACTTCACTAATTGCTAGTGAAATTTTACAGATTTTTATTAGTGGAAAGTAAGCCACTAAAATTAGTAGAAAATTACTAATTCAAGTAGTCAAGACATTCCCTAATTTAATATTGCAAAACAGCGTATTGCTTGGTAAAAATGTATAAACATATATAGGACTGTAAATAATAATTCAAAAAAGTTATAATATGAACAAATGAGTGGGCGTCCAACGTCAGGATACAGATACAGGTAAGGTACTGGGTAAGTTTCGGGATCCAGCAAGAAAAAATTATAACGGGGAAAAATTAGTCAGATTATGCTTATGTAAGAGAAGTAGTAAAAGATACAAGAGTCATGAGGGGTTCCGAATGCAATACTGATCAATACCTTCCAGTCTCCAAAATAAACTTAGGGCGGAGATGGAGATGAAAGAAAAGAAAAAAGCCAAACAAACGTAAATCAAGATATAAAATATACAGAAACAGAAAGTGCGAATAGATTTTAAGAATAAGATGAACAAAGGCATAGATAAAGCAACTTCGGAGTTGCTTGGAAGCAATAAAGACATAGATAGCGCTTGAACTATGTTACGCGATTTCATTGTTGCAACTGCGACCGAAGTATGTTTGTAGGAAGAAATCTGGTGATGCATGGTTGAATAATGAAATTGAGGCAGCCCAACAAGAAAAGAAAGAAGCGTACAAGAGAATGTTGAACATCACTGGTCTTAGCGGTGAGGAGAGAAATAGACTTGAAAATGATTAGAGACACGAAAAGAGAAAAATTTAACGACTAGTCAATTATTTAAAAAGATGAAGGAAAGTAAAACTACAGAGTTTTTCAGCATGAGAAACAGCAAAGGTGAAATGCTATATGATACAGATGAAACAGTAGACGTTTTGAAAGACACTTTTAGGGAATTATTAGGATGTGAAGCTATAGGACAACAGAACTGCGACATAAAACATAACGCATCAGAAAACCCAATTGAGAAAGTCTGTGTCACTGAAGTTAGAGATATAACTAAGAACTTAAAAAACGGTGAGGATGCCAATGTAGACAGTATTAGCGCTGAAATGCTTGAATACGGTGGCGAGTACATACGTCACAGGTTGTGTGAATTGATGAATTTATGTATCGAGACTGGAGTAGTCCCAGACGATTGGAGAAAAGCAGTTATCGTTCCAATATACAAGAGCAAGGGAGATAAAAGCAACTGCATTAATTACAGAGGTATCAGCCTATAAAGTACTGTGTGTAAAATATACTCAAAAAGGTTCATTCGTAGGGTTATGAAAATTACATAAGAAAAGATATAGGAAGTCCAAAGTGGATTTATGCCAGGAAGATCACATACAGAGTAAATTTTTTAGCTTGAGACAAATCAGAGAAAAAAGCTTGAGAGTAGGAAAGAAAGTGTTCTGTGTGTTTGTTGACCTAGAAAAAACATTTAAAACAGTTGAGTTTTCAACCAGAAGATATAAATTGTCAACTTGAATGATGAATCTTCAATCAAAGCAAAATGTATTTCTGGAACAGTAGTTTGACTTAAAACCAAGCAGTGTATTTTTCAACCCAAAAAGATGAATTCTTAAGAGAATAAGGAATATGTGTTTCATATTTCAACCAGAAGAGAGTTCAATTTTGAATATAGAACAGTTAAATCCAACCAGAAATGTAGCATTTTCAACAAAGAAGTTGAATCTTCAACCAGAGCAGACTAATTTTTCAAAAAACAGTAGCAGTTCAAACAAAAGCCATGAGTTTATAACTCAGACGATTAGTTTCTCAATAATGGATGATTAAATTTTCAATCAAACAAATGTACTTTCAATTAAGCAAGTGGAATTTTGACCAAGTGATCAAACCTTTAAACAATTACTTGTATTTTTTAAAGAATGTTACAAGCTGTACTATTGCAGGGCCATGTCTTGCAAACTGTGAAAATTTATCACCAGGAAACGTAGCAAATGTTATCCAATTTCGTAATGTTACTTCTACTGACTCTCCCCCCCCCCCCCCACAAACAAATCTCAATATTGACAACCTCAGTTTTTCACAGAAAAAACAGAAGATAAACTTAACATCGAGTTCCGACAAAAGATTCTCTGCAACAAAAATTAACTTCACAGGATAAACTTTACACAAATATCGGTTAAACTTTCTTTTTTATTCCATGACAAACACATGTGTTTTGAAAGAAACGAAGTTGGCTGAACAACACTTTATCTCTCTAAACAATTTCCTGCAACAAATTTTATTCTTAGCTTTTTCTGTGTTGGCACGAGTTCCCCCTCTCCCTCTTCAATTGTTAGCGTTGTTTATGAACCATCCCTAAAGGAAGACCCCTACGGCCTCTTCATTCCAGAAATATAAAAAAATGTATAGTTCGTTGGAGTAATTTTGAAATAAAAAAACATACAATTGTGCTTTCAGTATCAAGCTCAATGCCATCGTCGCCACCTTATCAGTCGAGGACATCGCGACTTCCTAATCAGCGGATGTATATTCCTAGGGAACAGGATGAATCAGAGTTCGATAATAATGGCGAACTTGTTGCAATATTCCATAATCGAAGGCGTATCAATATCAGCGATATTGTGTTCGAAGGTGAGACCAATAATTTAAGAGATAAAATACAATTTAGACCAAAAGTCAGGGAATTTGTAACGTCTTGTTATTTATGATTGAGGGCCCAAACCGCATTGAGGGCACATACAATTCTCATTTGCGGAAACGAAGTTTCTTTGGAGGCTCCCAAAGAAAGCTTTCAAAGCCAAAAAATATAAATTGTCTAACTTTTCTTTCATTTCAGCGCATATGAATTTAATCGATGAATAACTCAAGTTTCACATCGACCTAACTAATCCAATACTTTTTTAATAAAACCGATTTCCGACCAAAAAATAAGATTTTCATGTGAGAACTATTTGTTTAATTAATTAATAAACCATAGGCGAGTGATTTGACGGAGACGTCGAATAGCGTGCGATTTAGTACAAAGCAGTGAAAAAACAGAAAAACGAATATTGACCTATTTGCTTTATTTTAAAATGAAAAATCTTCTTCCACATATTATAGTCGAGATATCAAGTCTCTTCATTGTATATTTTTCTTTTAAATTCACTGTCATTGTTAGTTGCGCACGCGTAACCATACCATCCTTAGTAATTCTCAGGTTAGGATTTTTTTAAACATATGTATAAATTAAAAACTATATTTTTCTGTTACAACCAGCAAAGGACCCAAACCTTATTCCTGATCTTTTTTACCTGAGTCGTGCAACGCCTGATGGTGGTCTGCTTGGAAGATACCATGATCACATGGTTCACTATCTGCATGGTATGTTATAGAATCGGTTCTACTTACATTAAAGTTTATGTGATAGTCCAGACACCTCATGCGAAAAACCCCTTTTCACCTTTTTACTAGGAACCCTGCATGAATTAACTACATTTTTCTTAAAATTAAAAAAAAAATCAACAAAAAATACAATCCTTAACTCAAACAGACGAGCTTTCTACAAGAAAGGTGAATTTTTTATCGAATAGATGAATTGTCAACCAAAGAGATGAATTTTTAAACAGAAAGAAAAATTTCTACCAGAAAAGACGAATCTTTAACAAGATACCAAAATTCTTAAGAAATTAGTTAAATTTTTGAATAAGAAGATTAATTTTCTACAAAACAAGGCGAATGCTCATCAATGTACATAAATTTATTCTCAAATACTTTAATTTTTTACGGAAGAAAAATCTTTGTATATACATGAAATTTATAACATAATGGTTAAATTTTTGAATAAGAAGATAATTTTCTAAGAAAAGGCGAATTTCCAATAAATCACATGAATGTTCTAAGAAAAGGTTCAATTTTTAAGCGAAGAATGATACATTATCACCCAAAAACTGAATATTTCAATTTTCATATAAAAAAATTAATTTTCAATTCAAAAACGATTATGATACAAAAAAGTTTGATTTTCTCACAAATTTCTCAACTTTAAAGTCAAGAAGACAAATTTACTAGAAATCAATTGAATTTTCATTCGAAAATGTGAATTGAAAGGAGAAAATTAATTTTTAATCTAAAAAGACAAGCTGTCTGCATAAAAGTGAATTTTCAACTATATACTTAAATTTTCAACCAAAAGCATATTTTTTTGAGAAACAGGAATGACTGTCTACCAAAGAAGACGAATCTTCAAAAAAATATACATTAATTTTAAACCAAATAGTTAAATTATTAAATAGAATGATGATTGATGAATTTTCAACAAAGAATATTAATTTTCTTTTAAAAGAAACGAATTCCCAAAGAAAAGATTTTCTATCGAATGGTTGAATTCTGTATGAAAAAAGACGAATATTCAACGAAAAACATAAATTCTTAACCAAATATTCGAATGATATGAACACCTTTTTTTTTAATTGAATAAAGTTAAATGATTTTTTTTTAATGATTATTTCGAATTATTTTATATTGATTCATCGAATAATTTCAGAATATACATGGCAATTCATCGAAGATAAGAGTTGTATTTTTTTTCAAAATTTTTCAGAATTTTTTTACTTTTAATTCTACTGCTGGACATTTTCATCTATGATGCAATTGGATAGGTCAATTTAGGCAAACACGATTTTTCAAAACTTTTTTTGAAAAAATTCCTGAGACGCGTGGTTCTGTTAAATTAAAAATTTGCATTATGACCACTAAATAAACCGTTACATCAGAAAAAAACGCACCTACCTAGTTAAGGAGATAAAAAAAAACTAGCAGATGTTTAGACTATCAAGGCACATATTAATGTTAAACAACCTTCGCTCAAATTGGAAGTATACATTATTTTTATTATGTAAAAAAATTGTGCATATTGAAAAAAATTTTTAAATTTTTTCGACAATAATTGGTAGACTTGCAGTTGGCATAATTTACATAGCAGTTCTGAGTTGAACGTTTTTCTCAATTTTCAAATTAATTAATAAGTGTATTTTTGTTACATTATCAGATCATTATCACACTGGGCCTACAATTGAACCTCGAAGGAATGATCTTGTAGTGGATCCATCAGGTTTCACGATTAAGGGAATATTTCGTGATCGTGATCACTATGATGAAATTGTTCGCATACAGATTTGAGAACCCTTAACTTCTTTCTACTTAATTTTCGCCGCAACGAACCCTGCCTGCCCACTGCTATTGTTCTGCAACGTACCTGAGAACTCGATGGTCCACAGAAAAAACCAAAGGTAAAGGAGGTTCACATACAAATTGTAAGGATAATCTGGTCACACAACCAAAGAAAATCATTGCAGATATGTACAGGTAAATTTGAATAGTGATTTTAATTTTACCCTCGCCGATTTCCAGCTTTTTGCATGCCAAAATTACCGGCAAAATTTATATCTGCAACGATTTCTAGTTCTTATATTTTGTTTTTTCTGTGTCAAGGCATACGGAGATGTTGAATGACTCATGGGCACCCATGGAGTTTTCCATGAGCTAAGCTTGCCTTTACTGATGCCTGTATGTTTTACAATCGTCTAATTTTCATATAATGTCATTATTTTTTTTCTGTAACTTTAAACTTTATCCTGATTGCCTCCTGACATATTGATAATCTGACCAATTATCAATATATCCGAGAACTTTCCTTTCCTAAATTTATTACATTAAATAAGCATGTTCACTAAGGCAGGTTTAGCTCAACAATATTAGAATAAAATTTTAAGCCGTTAATAGTCCCAGGTTTTTGAGGTAATCGTTAATCTAAATTAGAACGTTTATTTTTAATAAATGAAACTTATAAGCCATAATTATTATTATTGCATGATACTGTGATCTAATATATTTATATATTAAATTTTAAAATCTTAGCATTATCATAATTACGGCCGTTAGAATTAAAACTTTGTTTCATATTATAGCAATTCTATTGTTCTATATTACGGATTATAATATTATATAAATTACGTTATAATTATTATTTCCAAATACGATTATATTGTTAAGGTGGTTTCCGAAAAAATCGATCTCTGGTAGAATTGTTTCAAGTTGAGCTTCTATTCCAAGTAGAATGTTTTTTTATATGGTAAATTAATTTCAAATTTTTCTACCACACTGATGTCAAGATAATTAATGTTAAAGATGCCTGTTTTAACACAGAATGCATGGGTAATGCACAAGCACTCTCTATATTTTAATTTGTAGTAATAAAATGCTCTGGTAGAGAAATCAAATGAATATGTCTCATTGTGCTGCTTGAAAATACAAATAAGTCAGAAAAAAAATAAAATCCCTTCACCACGTACTTTTCCAAATAATCGAATGAAAAACATTGAAATTTTAATTACTTTCAAACGCATGAACGTCAAAGATTCGCGAACCGGCAACACTGTTCCCTCTCTCCTGCTTGCTTGCTGCAGGATCTTGATACACTCATACACACGTTTACACACAGTTGGTCAGCGATGGTTAGTTTTAAATTTCGACGTTTCACGATCTACGAATCTGCCGCTGACAAAGGATTGGTGACTGTATGTATACACACACACTACGAATTCTAAGCCAGGAGCGCAATAAAATATTGAGTATGCGGGACCATGCAATTATTTCAATACAGCATACAACGACAGGCGCCCCACGTGACTCCAATATTTGTACGAGTGTGGGACTCGGAAACTACCTTAAAATTAAGATATCATTATACTAGCGTGATATGGATAGATATGAAGCAAGCTGAAAGCAGGTGTCAGGTACAGCTAGTCAAATTTCTGCCAGATTGTGTAATAATAATCATCAACACCGTTTTATTTCATAGATCCGTTTCGTCTCTTACCTTGAACCAAGTGCCATGGTTACTTGCCTTCACCCGCTGACGTTTGACACCTGCTAAGCCTTACTTCTTCTCCCTCACTGAGAATCATAAACCACCATGTCCATCTTCCTATCCCTTGGTGTCTGTCACATTAGTGTATTTAGGTTTAAAAACATTACATTTTGTAGTTGTCGAGAAATTACATTGTACATAAATTTGTCCTTCACCTTTTAGGTAGCTCTCGATCTCAATTTCGTTTTCAGTAATGCTTCAAAGCAGCAACTGGTCACGTTTGAACAATCAATGTTTATTGCAATAGCAGATGTTACAAGTTTGAGTCCGTCGACGCAGGTCGAGATTCGGCATTGTAAAATTTGATGAATTTCTGAATTTTCCTCCAAACTTATCGGCAAAAGTGTGAGGGTTGGTCAGTACCAACTCATTTCCCTTATATTTGGAAAGTGAATCGTGTCCGGTATTTAACCATCATCAGTGACAGTACTTGAAATTTACTTTCGACGCATCTTGGTCGACAACTCTGGTTGTGGTGTGTTTTTGAATAAAAATTTATCATTTAGTGCAAATAAATATATTTATTGACGTCGATCCCTCTCAGCTTAAGATGAGCTGTATTGTGTGGAATGTATCCACATGGACAAAACTTATTCATCTAGAAAAGATACATAAATTTACTCCACACCATTTTCTGCTACGACGTATAGTTTTTGTTTTAATCGCGATTACGCTTAAAAAAATTAAAAAATTCATTTTCCGGCTAAACTATGCAGCATACGAAAAAAGCACACATAACAAATGCTGGCTTTTTAGGAGACCCACAAAGTCGCCTGATAATATTTCTTGATAGAACGCATAATAATGCCAACTGACGCGACGATAGAGTTTTATCAAGTCTTAATAGAATCTTGAACACAACTTTTTATTGATTGAAAAAAATCCTTTAAAAAAATTGATTTTTTTCATTTCATTGACATATTGATAACCTCACCAATTATCAATATATCCAAGAACTTTTCTGCCCTAAATTAATTATATTGAATGAGCATGTTATGTAAGGCAGGTTGGGCTCAACAATTTAAATTATATTTTAAGTCTTTAATAATACGAGTTTTTAGGTTAATTATTATTATAAATTACGATGTTCATTTTTGGCACCAATGTAGACTATAACTTAAAACTATTATTATTGCACTGTATTGTGATCATATATATTTATATATTAAATCACAAAAGCTCAGAGTTATAATAATTTCGAATGTTATGATTAAGATTTATTATATCAGCAATTTTATTGTTCTGTATTACGAATTATAATCTTATAGAAATTGCTTTATAATTATTATTATTCCTTGATACGATTAGATTGTTATCATTCATTAATATAATATCATTATACTAGCGTCATAGTATAGACGTGAAGCAAGGCGAGTGAAGGCGTCGGGCGCAACATGTAAGGACAGGAGATCAAGAAAAAATCTGATTAGAGCGTTGGCCCCAAAAATTCCCATAGAGTAGGAGAAGCCACGCGAAGCCATCTTCTCCATTGACTCGGTAACCAATGAGGTATAACTTTTCCCACCAGACCGAGCTGCGGCGCGCTCCCCAAGTTTTTTTTTTTTTTTTTTTTTTTGAAAAGGAGAATTATAAATGCTTTATGCACTGACCACATCCGAACTTTATGGCCGTAAGTCTTTAAGGAACGAAGGTGAGTTTGGGACTCGTCCTAAAAAACGGCCATACCCACTAACGAACTCCTTTGTACCTACCAATCCCATGTTCGCGAAACCGCTTTCGCATCACTTCAGGAACATTGGAGTAAGGCCATTTCGCCGTGCCTCGGCGCTCGTCTGTTTTTGCCTTATCTCTTCTCAGAACAGCCTAGCCATAATGTACGCATTGTCCATAATAGCGCACCAATAGCGCGCAACGGGCTCGTCGGCTTTCGTCATTATGGCTGGGTGTATATGGAAGCTGTTGATTCACTTCTTTGCTGGCTTCCTCTTCTTTTTTTTGAGTCAGCGTCGTGGCCCAGCGAAGATGTTACGCATTTTCCTCAGTAGCATGACAGCGACACGCATTGGGCTCGTCGGCCTTCGATCATGCTGGTCGGGTATGGTTGGATAAGAACTTTTGTTATGGCGGTTGTTCTGCCTGGTTCATCTCGTGTTTTTTCTGTCGCAAGGTGTTTTCGACGTAGTCAGCTACCGCATTCCAGATTTCCTCACTTCGCAGCATCTCTGCTATCACGTTCTCTGGCGTGAGGCATCCTGCTTCTCTTTCGAGCCTGTCTCGATGCCCGATCCAATGTTCACAGTCGAAGAACGGGTGCTGTGCGTTGTCTTATTCGGCTTCGCAGTAGATACACTTCGGACTCCAAACATTTGCTATCTTATGTGAGTAGGCTTGAAAGTAGCCATGGCCCGAAAGGAATTGGGTCAAGTAATAGTTGACCTCCCCATGATGACGTCCGATCCACACGCTCAAGTCGGGGATCAGTTTCGCGGTCCACCTGACTCGACGGTCGTTATCCCGCCGTCTTTGCCAGCATTCTTGCGTAAATGCTCTGACCTCTTCCTTGGCGAACTCTTTTTCTTTGTCCGGGATTGCCTCAAATATTCGCTTCTTTTATAGGGCTAGCAGATCAATCGGTATGATTCCCGCAATCACAAGTGCTGCGGGCTCCGAAACGGTGCGACAAGAGCACGCAACACTCAGTGCGCCCCTTAGTTGAACCGATGCCATCCTTTTCCTATATTTTTCTTTTTTCAGCACTTAAGCCCATATTTCTCTTCCGTTTGAAGAATATCCTGGGCTACCGACATCAATAGTCGCCGTTTAGATGGTCTTGGGCCGCTGACATTCGCCATAAGCCTACTTAGTGCCATCGTCACTGCTGCAGCTTTGTCAGATGCCTTTCTAATCTGTTGCCAGAAGGTCAGCTTGGTATCCATCATGATCCCAAGGTGTTTTATAGCCCCCTTGGTCTGTATCGTCTCCGTGCCCACTTGCATCTCTATTATGGTGGAGATCAACTTTTTAGTGACTAGCACCAGCTCAGTCTTTTCTGCTACTACACTGAGGCTATGGCTACCCATCCACCTATCAGCGAGGTGCATAACCCTATTCAGTCTCCACTGAATTTGCTCAGTGCTGCGCGCGGTGATGTCGGCCATAATGTCATCAGCATAGCCCGATAGGTATGCGCCTTCTGGCATCTCCAGGCGTAGGATGTCGTCATACGAGATGTTCCAGAGGTCAGGTCCCAGAATTGACCCCTGGGCGGCCCGGCAGTTATTTCCTTTCTTCTGGTTCCGCTCGCTGTCTCGTATTCAAGAACTCTGTCTTTCAGATAACTCTTGATTATCCATTGGAGATACTCTGGTACCTTAAGCTTCTCTAGGGCTTGGATCATATCGCTCCACCTGGCAGAGTTAAAAGCGTTTTTTACGTCCAAAGTTGCCAGCAGGACGACCTTCTTGAAATAATGATTTCCGCTTTGCGCTGCGTTGATTGTCTGCACAATCTATCCAACTGCATGAATAGTCGAGCATCCTCTTCTAAAGCAGTACTGTCTGGCTGACAGATCTCCGCCCTTTCGGATAGCCGCCTTCAAGCGGGGCTTTAGCAGCTTCTCTAGGAGTTTTCTCGCAATGTTCAGCATGCGCAGGGGATGATATGCTCCTGGTGATGCTGGGTCACCCTTGCCTTTGCTGATGAGCACTAACCTTTGAGTTTTCCACTGCCTGGGAAAGATTCCTCCGCTCAGACAGGCATGGCAGGTGTTTAGCAACACCTGCGGACAGGCACGCGCCACCGCTTTCAGCGCCTGTTTTGGAATTCCGTCTAGTCCAGGAGCCTTCTTCTTCTGCAGACCCCTCACTGCCGCAAGAGGCTCCTCCATTGTGAATGGCGGTATCTCCGCGGCCGTGGCCCCATCGCTGACCACTTGTCTCATCGGATGGGTGGGAAAAAGACTATCAAAAATGTTGTCCACCACGTCTCGTTCCATCGCCCCACATGTTGGAAGGGCTCCAAGCTTTCGCGTGACGATTCTGTAGCCCAGATCCCAAGGTCCGTTGTTGACGTCCTCGGTAAGGCCAAGAAATTTCTGCCTCTTACTCCTCTTAATGGCGTTTCGCAGCTCCTTCTCATTTTGCCGATGTTGAGCCTCAGCTGGGATTTCTATTGGTTGATCCCCTCTTCTTTTTTTCCTCGCTCGGGTTGTTTTTCGCCTACTCTGCAGGCATCTGTTGCGAAGTACAGCTATTTCCTCCGTCCGCCAATAATGGGTGCGTCTGTTGTTTCGGCTTCTCTTTCGGGGCATTGACGCATCGCAGGCCCGGCGAATGAGTTGCATCGTGGCGTTTAGAAGGGTTTTTACTCCTCTAACTTGCTCAGCACTATCGTGGAGGGCAAGCAGAGCTTCTTTCCCTTGAGTTATCACCTTATTCAGCTGTTCCTCGTCCATTTTCGCCGTGTTCCATCCCAGTTGTTTGGGGAGGTGTCTTACGGTCTGCCTCGTTCTTCCGAAGCTGAGGCTAATATATTGGTGATCACTCCAAGTGTAATCTTCGATCACCTCCCAGTTTTACAGCAGAGGAACCAAACTTTCTGTTGCCAGAGTGATGTCCGGTATCGTCCCCTTTTGACCTGCTCGTCTAAAGGTTGCTGTACGCCCTTTGTTAATCACCATTAGACCCGTCCTAGCCGACATTTCCATTATCCTTTTCCCCCTTGACTCAGGCTTTGGCATGCCCCATTCAACCGCTCTTGCATTGAAATCACCGGCCACCAGAACCATGTCCCTTTTCTCTCAGATAAAATCCTCGAGAAGGTCCTGCTTTTCCTGGAAGTGAAGGATACTCTCGTTGGGAGTGAGGTAGCAGCTGACATATGTAAAGCCTTTGCTCCTCATCCACACGAATCCGTTTTCGGCTCCATGCACTTATTATTATTATTATTATTATTATTATTATTATTATTATTAGTTCAGGGTTGAGACCTTAGCAGCCCCTGACGCTTGGGTAATCCCGTTGCGTCCCCTTGTGAGCCTAAGCATGACCCCATAGCCCTCTCCATAAGGAGATGACCGCAGCCACGCTACTGGCTGATATATGCAACCGCAGGGCAGTGGCAAAGGATGTGAGTGGATGTCTCACTATCCTTTCGGCACAGACGACAGAGGGGACTTTCTGCAAGCCCTATCTTATCTCCGTGATATCCTAACTTCCCATGTCCTATGCATAGCTCTGTTAGGACTCTGATTTCATTCCTCCCGAGCTTGAGTATTTCCCTAGCTCGTTTGGAGTTAACCTTTGAGCCCAAGAGGGTTTTGGCCTGTCTGCAACCAGGAACCAAATCCCACTCACTCTGATGTTCCTCAGTCAGCCAAATTTTAATTACTCCAGTGACTAACCTGCTGGAAATACCTACCACTGGTTCGGGTCCAGTAAAATTTCTTCCTGCTGCTAGCTTGGCTAGCCTATCCGATATCTCATTGCCCTTGATACCACTGTTTCCAGGGATCAAAAGCAGAGTGACTCGGTTTTCGGTCGCTAACGTATTTAGTGCTTCAAAGCATTCCCATACTAATAGCGGCGTAGTCGTTGTTCCATTGAAGGCCAATATAGCAGCCCTGCTGTCTGAGCAGATACGGATGTTCCTTTTATCGTTGTACTCCCTTGCCTTGTAGGCACACTGGAGTATGGCCATAATCTCAGATTGTAGAACTGTGGCGTAGGACCCCATCTCAATTGTGAAGCCCATTCCACTCCTTCTACGATATACGCCAATTCCTGCATTCTCCTCGTTCCTGGAGCCATCTGTAAACCAGTTGTCTCCATCACAGGACAGGTATGCGTCGCCGTTAACCCATTCTTCCCTCGTGGATAGGCTAACTTGATACTTCTTGTCGAAGAGGTGGCGAGTGACCATCTTGTCCCTGGGCATGTTCAGGGTCGCCCTTCCCGCGATGTCGACTGGGATCTTCACTGCTGCCGAGATCCTTCTGTCATTCCCCAAATGTAGCCTCCAGGCCGCCTTCGCAGCGACGGCCTTAATGATAAGATGGAGGGGCTCTAAGCCTATTAGTGCTCCCAGTGCCACCGTGGGTGTCGACTTCGAGGCTCCAGTGACGCCTCTCAAAATCATTCCCCTGATCCTTTCCAGTCGAGACTTCACTGAGGACAGCTCGACCCTGCTCCACCAGACTACTGCCGCATAGGTTAACCTGGGTCGCAAGATCGCTGTATAAATCCACATAAGTGTCTCCGGTTTCAAGCCCCAGCTTTTCCCTATGGCTTCCCATAGGGTCGCTACTAGCTTCTTGCACTTGTATTCCAGTTGCTCATTCCATGACAGCTTCTTATCCAGAATTACTCCTAGATATTTAGCTCGTTCCTTGATTTCTAGTTGTTGTCCTCCAAGTTTCAAAGTACTCGTAGTTCCCCACTTGTACCTTCTGGTGAAAACAACCGCATCTGTCTTACTCGGATTAACCGATAATCCAGTTTTCTAGTACCATGAGTCTACTATCATCAGTGCTTGCTGCATTACTCCGAAGAGCACATCCAGATGCTGACCGTGCACGATAACCGATATATCGTCCGCATAGCCTATGACGTGAAGGCCCTGACTGGAGAGTTGATGAAGCAGTTCATTCAGTACCAGACACCACAGCAAGGGCGATAAAACTCCCCCTTGCGGACATCCCGAGTCAATGGTTCCACTTAGAGTGACATCACCCTTAGTCGTGGTTAGATTCTTGTTAGCCAACATGTGACACGTCCATTCCATGACTGCAGTAGGCACAGCATGTGTGAGCATGGCCGTCCTGATCACCTCTCCAGAGGTATTATTGAAGGCCCCTTCGATGTCCATAAAGGTTCCAATCGCAAGGCCTTTCTCCTTCAGTTGACCTTTAATTAGGTTCAGTGCTCCAATTTGGGCTTCTCTGTTGAGTGACCAGCCCTATAGGCGTGTTGCTCCTTGTGGAGCGGTCTGCTTGACAAGACCTTATCGCGGATATATCTATCCACAAGTTTTTCCACTGTTTTTAATAGGAGAGAAGTTAGGCTGATGGGCCGGAAATCCTTGGGTAAAGTATAACCGATCCTACCTGCCTTTGGAATAAAGACTACTCTCGTACCCCTCCAGGCCGTCGGGACATATCCCAGCGTCAAACTAGCCCTGGCAAGTCTCACCAGCGGCCCTATGATGATCTCTCCAACCCTCTGTAAGAGGGCTGGATATATGCAATTCGGGCCAGGAGAATTGTAAGGGCTAAATGATTTCAGGGCCCACCTGACCCTGGCAGGGGTGATAATCTCGTTGGCAATCCGTCGTTTGGGGCCCAATTGGGCCACAGGTGACTTTGCCTGCCTCTGAGCTGCCGTCCCCCCTTCTCCAGACCCTGAAAAGCTTGGAAAATGTGCCGATAGGAACTTTCCCTGGATCTGGCACCCAAATAGCTGCCGTGCCAAGGTTGTCTTCAAACCATGCCGGGCTATTCCTTGCCTGGTATTGCTCACTTATGATTAGCATGTAAACCTCTTTTTCAACAATTAAGTTTGTCAGAAGGTCGTCAGTCAAACTGCTCCTGTGAAGATTCCCCTGTAGGATCCTGATCATTGGTTATTGGGTTTGACCCTGGCCAATGCCTGTCTAAAGACTTTGCATGAGCCCGAACCTGGAAACTGATTCAAAACCTCCGGTTTTTCCTTCAGTTCTGTATAAAGTACGCATTGAAGGTGTTTCGCGCTGGAGGCTGCTTTGTGAGCCCTTTACAACACTTAAAGCAGAGGGTGGTGCGATCCGGCCCCCTGCAGCCTCTGGATTGGTGTCCGTAGCCCCAGCACTTAAAACACCGCTCAACTAGAGTTTTCTGCCTGATGTTGCTGTATATCCATCCCACTTTTATATGGGAGGATTCCAGCAGTTTGTTGGCTTCCTGTTCATTAACTTGAACGATAGCTAGGATCTGTTCCCTTCTGTTGGGTTTCGTTATCGAAACCTTCGCATCTCCCATTTTTTCGTCAAGGTCTCGCTTAAGCGTCTCTTCGACGTCTTCTTTCATGGTAACGCATTCCAGATCCATTAGATCGAGCGTTACTCTGGGTACTAGATTTCTCATAGTAACAATGTCTCCCAGTTTCATCTTGAAGGCCTTACTAAAGGCTTTTATGTCTTCCGTTTGTTTCCCCAGTTCGAGCAAGACGTCTCCATTCCGGGTTCGGTAGATCGACTTAATATCCATCTGGAATTCTTCTTGTTTTACCTTGCTTTTGATATCTCGTAGCACCTCTGCATAATTTTTCCCGCTTGCGGGTTTTATGAGAAGTGCTTCCGAGCGTTGACTCCTGCCAGCCTTTTGACGGCGTGTTTTCTCCCTTTCTGTCTTCTCAGCAGGTCTTCCGTCTTTTCCCGAATTTTCTCCTCGGAGAGTGGCATTAAGAGTTGGTTGGCTGGTTGCCTTCCTCCTACCCGGGACTGTTGTCCACTTGACGGGTGTTGACTTGTCGCTCTTCTTTTTATCTATCGGCGTAGTAGCTTGGCTTTCTGCCGGGCTTGATGCCGATCTATTATTTGTAGGCGGAGTAATCGGTGTGCTCGCGAGCCTTCTCTTCTCTCACGCGAGGTCCAGCGATAGAGCAGTAAGCCTATCCTGCGCCTTCTTCTCAGCCTCTCGCTCATCGTTGAGCGTTTTAAGAACAGTCTTCATATAAACAAGTCCATCCTTGATAATTGTGTTGACGTTCCTCTGCTGTTCCCCGGCTTCGTGCATATTCGCCGTAGTTGTTTCCATCTGACGGATTATCTTTCTGATGGAAGTTTTCGACATATGGAGTTGCATCATTAGCGCTACCACCTGGTCCGTTATCTCTCCTACTCCATTTTTTTCGTTTTTTCTTGTTTCATTTTTGTATGTTTGGTCCCCCCCAAATTCCTTGGGACCGGCACTGACCACCGGGGCTGGAACCCGATCGGAATCAATGAGGAGATTACTACTCCCTCGGGGTATGTTGTTTTGCACATACGTACTCATGATTGGTTCGAATTCGGGGTTCCTTCCCCTAGGTATTTGATTTTCCCGGTACCAGCAACCCCACACGGGGCTCCTCAAGTTTGTCTGCATACAGGCTGCATGTATCAGCCACAGATCCATTCGGTCTGCGATCTCTCACCGACAACCATGGAAACTTGCTTTCAGTCGCCAGCGCTTGACACCTGATAAGCCTTGCTTCATCGGTCTCACTGAAAATAATCAAACGGTAAGTCCTATTGTGAGGACCAGCGGCATGGCCAGGGGGCGATCAATTCGGTAGACGTCTTCCAATATACCGCGGACACTGTATTATCCCAAGGTGTGCCTATTATATTACTGTATTTAGTTTTTAAAATATTATGTGCTTTAGTCGCCGAGGAATTACATTGTACATAATTTGTCCTTGCACCTTTCAGGTAGCTCTCACTTTCAATTTTTTTTTCAGTAATGCTTTCAGGCAGCAATTATTCACGTTTAAACAATTAATGTTTATTGCAATAGCAGATGCTACAAGTTCGAGTCCGTAGACGGTCCGTAAGGCTTTGTCACAAGTCAAGATTCGGCGTTGTAAAATCTGATAAATTTCAGTATTCTCTACAAAAACTCATCCGCAAAAGCATGAGGGTCAGTCAGTACCAAACTTATTTTCCATTGACTTGAAGAGTCAATCGTGTCCGGTATTTAGCCATCTTTAGTGACAGTACTTGAAATTTACTTTCGATGTATCACGCTCGACAACTCAGGTTGTGGAGTGTTTTTGAATAAACATTTATTATTTAGTGCAAATAAATGTTGTTATTGACGTCGATACCTCTCGTCCTAAGATCACCTGTATTATGTTAAAACGCATCCACAAGAACAAAACACATTTAAGTAGATAAGATATACAAATTTACGCAAGAAAATTTTCTGCTACGACTTAGTTTTGTTTTTAATCGCAACAAAGTTTGTCAACGAATTATGAATTTCATTTACTAACCATGATGTGCGAGATATGCATACGTTTTGGAATGATTCTAGAAAAATTTAAAACATAATACGCACACATGATTTTGAAAATTGAATTCAGATAATCATTTCACAACATCGCAAACACTTAAAGAATTATATAATTAAAGTAACGAGAGTATTCTGAATGAAAAATAAGTTTTAATTAAATAAATTATAGCTAATTTTTAGTTACATAACCTCAACATTAATATTAAATTTATGTTATTCAATTAGAAACAGTTACAAGTAAATATTCACATAATTTAATAGATATTGCGAGAGAAATTAATTAGCCAATTAATAATTATTTATTTCAGAATGAAAAATAATAAAATACATGATAAATACTTCTTTCTACGGATATGCATATTTATACGTAAATGGTTTTTACATTTTATTACTATTTTTAGTAGTTTTGTCTTAGAATAGTTAGAAATTAGCGTTTTTTTTTAATTTCCACTTTAGGCCCTGTTTTCATTCAAAATAGGGTTATAATTCAAGTGAACAAAAGTAATTGTTTAAACGATTCTTTGGAAACAATATTATCTCTAAATAATGCCAGAAAGATTCTTTTTTAGGAAGTTTGAAATTTTTTTGAAATTTTCAAGCTTTTGTCCACTTTTTACTTGAAGTAAGGTAATAGATGATGAAATTTATTGAATATAATTGTTTGAACAAATTGGTATTGTTTATAACTCTTCTGCTTCATTAGCGCCAGATAGCTGCGGTGCCTGCTAAACATTTTAACTTTTTTTCTTTCCAATCTTTGAAATTTCTATCGTATCTTTTAAAATCTCTGAAATCTTTGTAAAATCATCGAAATATTTACAAATCATTGAAATTTTTGCAATACTTGCCAAATCATTGGAGTACTCATTCCAATCACTATATCGTTTGTTTTCGTGAATTGTTTCAAGTCACATATATTCAAAATAGCTTGGACAGGTGAGAATCGTTCTTCTCATATATTCGTTTTTCATACATAGCTTTATTTCCCCCTGCTTTAAACTTTGAAACTAATGAAGAATCTTGGTTAAAAATTTTAATTTTTTGAAAAGAATTCTTTCGATAGAGTTCCGAAAAGTACTTACCTCTGATTCATCTGAAACTAGCTATCCCCATGTATTTTGACTCGCTGATTACAAAAATAATAGAGAAAATATCCGCAACTTTAATTTTTAAGCTCAAAACACCAAGGAAAGGTGTTTCATCTTTCATTTTCCAACTACATTTTGATAAATATAAGGTTGAGAGGAAACAGTCTCTAATTAAAGTTGTAAAACTCGAAAAAATACGTCTTTCATGCTCTTTAAACGTATCGCCTTAATCCATTATTTTTCGAGAAAAATGAGATAATGAGGAAAGGGTCTCCTATGAATAGTCACAGAAGTTAAATTTTGAAACAGAGCAAATTTGAAGAAATGCTTTTCAACAAAATAGTTCTACTTGCAACGAAGGAGTTCAATTTTCCACGGAAAAAAAATTAATTCTCAACTAAAATGATGAATCTTCACGAAGAATCGAATGAATTTAGAAAAAAAATCAACGAATAACCACGTAGTTGAATAATTAAATTTTTATATGAAAAATAGTCGAATTTAACCTAATAAATGAATTCTCAACGAAAAATAAAATGACTGATATTTGAATGAAAATATTTTTCAATAAAAATAGATACATTTTTAACCCAAAGAGACGAAATTTCAAAAAGCGTTTGAAATTTTCAACTGGGAAAGATTTGCAATCAACAGAAATGATTTTGTTCACTAAGATGTTGCATTTTCAATTCAAAAAGCCAAATTTCCTTGAAAATCGTTGAATTTTCAACTTGAACATATGAATTTGTAACCAGAAATGGAATGGTTAAATTAGCAGTCGGAAACTTAATTTAAAAAAATATTTTCTACAAAATATTTCAATTTTCAACCAGACATGGATCTTTAACTAAAAAAACAAATTTCTATTAGATTCGTTCAACTTTCAACCAACTAGCTAAATAATTAAAACAGATTAAGATTTCAGCAGAACAGAAAAATAAAAAAAAAAAATACATCAGTTGTGAACCAAGTTGTTACACATGTAAATGTTTTAATTACAAAATTTAATTTTCATTGAAGACAAACAAATTTTTACAAAATATTTAAATTTATAACCAAAGTAATAAATCTTGGACTAATAAAATGAATATTTAACGAAGTTATTCAAATTTTTGAATCAAATTGTTAAACACATAATTAAAAATTAAGCTTCAGTTGAAGGTCAGTTAAAGGAACGTCTCGTTTGTGTGCATAATAGGACTCACAGAGATTTAAGATTTAATAATGTAAAATTTCATTATTATATTCTCAGTTAAAATAATTTCTTTTTAACCAAAAAAAAAATAAATTTATGAAAAATAGTTCAATTTTTAACTAAACCGATAAATATTTGATAAAAAACTGAATTCTCAACAAAAAGTGTAATAGTTGACTGATATTTTCTGCTAAAATATTTTAATTTTCAATAAAAAATATATTAATTTTTTGCCAAGGCATTTTTCGACTGAAAAATAACGAGTGTTTAACAGAATGCATGCATTTTTCAACTGATACAAAATCAATTTTATAACAAAAAATATAAAATGTACATTTTTATTGAAAACAAATTAATTAGAAAAAAAATGAATTTTAAACAAAATTTGATGAATTTTCAACCAATGAAATGGACAGTCCGCTGGAATGATGCATGTTCAATCGAGAAAATTGAATTTTTAACCAAAAAAATAAACTTTCCACTAAAATAATGCATGTTTAATTGAAAAATAAAATTTTTAATCAATAGTTATATTTTCAACACAGAAGATGAATTTGCCACCAAAAAAGGACAAATTTTCAGCAAAATAGAAGATATTTCAACCAAAAAGATTAAATTTCTATGAGAAAAATCGACAAAAAGTGGCATAATTAAACTTACTAGTTAACAAAACTAATTTTCAATGAAAACAAAAATTCCAACCAGAGAAATAAAATTTCAGTCAAAAAGATTAACTTTCTACACAGAAGAAATAATTTTTTTAACAAAGTACATGAATTTTCAACTAAACATAAATAAAGTACAGAAATATTCAAACAAATAGTTGACTTTTCAAGTAAAGAAGATTTATATTCAACCCAAAATGAAATATGCAAATGTTGAGTTAAGGAAATTAATTTTTAACAAAAGAAGCCAAGTTTCAAGATAATTATGGCAGGGAATTTTCAATTTATGAGATTAATTTTCTACGGAAAGAGATTAACTTTACACAAAATACTTGGATTTTCAATCAGGAAGGTGAATAAGTCACCAAGAAGATTAATTTTGAGCCGCAAAAGACAAAGTTTCAACAAAATACAGAAATTTTCGACCAAATAGTTTAATTAATATTAACTGCAAAAGATGTTCAACTAAACATAAGGAAGAGTTGAATTTCAGTTGAAAAAATAATATGACAGAAATTGCAACAGAATAGTTCAATTTTAAAAAGAGAAAAAGAATATTTTTCAACTAAAATGACGAATCATCAACCAAAAAAATCAATTTTTAACAAAGCGGTGTCACTTAAAACTTAGTAGTTAAATTCTGAACCAAAATAAGGTTTTTCTGTCGCTATTAACGCTTAGTCGCTGTCGCTTAGGTTCTTAAAACTTATTTGTAACATTTTTATACGTTGCTTCATAAAAAATGTTTTTTGATGTAATTTATGAGTAATATTTTAGGTTCAAATTATTCATTTCACATTGCTTTCACAAATTCATAGCTTGACAAGAGGTTGGTAAACATTGATTTTACTAATGTGGTTGATTGTACTGATAATAATTTGTACTTGAAATATGGAAACACCGATATTTTACTGGTAGAAGAAGAGATTGCGGGGTCTCAGAAATGACGTCCTGAATTTCAACAGTTTGTTCTAGATTAAAAGATATCGTAACGTTTCTTCCACGTACCACACGCCTATTGGAAGTTTTTATAATTCAGAAGGTTTTGTGTGTAATAATCACCACTAATGATCAGTATATATAGCGGTGAATATTTTCAAACTATCTCGCTCATTGTTCAGGAAATCTTCCTGTGAAAATGAAGATCTACGTCAGCGCTCTGCTCCTTACCACCGGGATTATTCTGCATTTTGGTGGTAAATATACTCATTATAATATAAATTGCAAATCTAAATATAAAATATAAAACATACACAGAATAACAAAGTCGGACCTATCAAGCCGAAATTTAAAATACACAATTACACTTAACAAAATTTTAATTTTTCAAACAATTTCTTTTATCCGCTTCTCTGAAAAACACGACCGGATAAAACATCTTCGCCTTTAGGACCATATCCTACAGAAAAAGGCATATTGAAATGTTCCATCAGTTTGATGATATTCAGAATCTTGTCCCTTAGTATTACAAAAATTTCAATAATATACCAAAATTTTACCGCTGAGTTATAAAATTATATGGAATTCAGGTTCATTTGATTTTCATGATATTTATGTGTTTTAAAGTACTGTTTCTGAAACTAACTTTGTATATCTTATAGTACACATATTTTCAGAGATATTCTGGATTTCATGTTCAATATCACGTCAAAAATGAAAAAAATTATATTGTGCACGTGCAAAAACGTAAAGAAACATGAAATCTTTTTCAAGAACAAAGGATTATAGCATATGCAATGGGCTTCCATTTCAGCCCTACTGAAAACCTTTAGCATTTCCCGTTTGTTTGATACCTGGTTTCAGAGACAGCCATGTATTTTTTTTCTCACTTTTCAAACCTGTTTTTCTAAAAAAGCAAGTAAAATAGAACATTTCTGCCTTCAGGTTCATATTCTAAGAGAAAAAAAACCTACTGAAATGCCCCGTCAATTGATTGTAAAAAAAATCTTATTACCCAGTGTTACTGAAACCTTCTATTTTAACTTATGTAAGACGCAAAGAAGCTTTGATTTTCTATATAGCCGCTGTCACAGTTTCTCGTTTCTAAGATACAAAATGTTTATTTTTTTAATTTCATGCTCCTAATATTTTCGATACATAATATTATTTTATTCTTAAAGTTTCTGTTAATCAATTACTCAATCTCAGAAACTTAGGCTTTTGAGTAGCTTAATTTTGACTATACTGAAATTAAAATGATTTAGTATTCAAATCCCTATTTCAAATTTTTTCTGCTAAAAATTATTGAGATTAAATTGTTATATGTAAACTCATATTTTCAGAAATTGAAATTATTCGGGTTCAGAGTTGTGCAATCTTGAAAAATGTTGACGTGTTGTAACTAAAATTTTCAAAGATAACGTTGAATCAAGACAAATCTGTTTTGCTCGAATATTTGTCCAAATTGTGAGCATGTTTAGTACCATGAAAATAGTTTTACAGAGAAGTTTTTCTTTGTTGATACAACATTATATCTCTGCTGA
This sequence comes from Andricus quercusramuli, assembly GCA_932178445.1. Taxonomy (NCBI): domain Eukaryota; kingdom Metazoa; phylum Arthropoda; class Insecta; order Hymenoptera; family Cynipidae; genus Andricus; species Andricus quercusramuli. The sequence goes on along the minus strand of CAKNXH010000214.1, from coordinate 153,071 downwards.
GGCTTCAAACATTACTCAATTTTAAGCACGACAACTATTTATTCTTATCTTCCTTTTCCATCAATATTTCATTATTCAATACACAAATGAGTGAAAATAAATGTTAATTAATCAAAAATATATTTTAATTTACTACTTGCTTAAAATCCTTTTAAGAAGTTGGTCAATCTGAAAACGGCCGCTTTATTTCAGCGAGTACTCTAAGAAAAGAAATTAGTTTATATTGACATGATTATTCCCCAGTTAAAAATTTGGTGCGCATGGATCATTTCAAATTCAGAGGAATTGAAGTGGTATTGAATGTTTTAAAGTCAAAACAATTTAGAATATTCAAATCTGAAAACATTCAACTTAAACCTGATTAAAATTGAAACCAATGTGTTTCAACAATTCAAAGGTTTTGTTTTATTTTTTCGCTGTACAATAGGCAGTGAGTATATAATATATATAATGCATATAATTACGAAAACACATTTTTTAATAACTTGAAAATTGTGGATTATAGGGGAGCTGAAATTCATAAATAATACATTGCTTACACGGCTGTGAATAAATAATGATTCAACGTACAAAAACATGACACGAGGGTAAAAAGATTTATATTGTGCCAGAGATTAATAAAAATCTTTAAAAAATCTATATTGTTGATCAAGCACGAGGAAAATAATTATCAACTTCAGTGCCTCAAAAAAATATTTTAGTACTTCAGCTTTTTTGCTCTTTACATCAAAATTTGTAAAACTTCACTGATTGCTAGTGAAATTTTACAGATTTGATTAGCGGAAAGTAAGCCACTAAAATTAGTAGAAAATTACTAATTCTAGTAGTCAAGACATTCCCTAATTTAATATTGAAAAACAGCGTATTGCTTGGTAAAAATATATAAACATATATAGGACTGTATATAATAATTCAAAAGTGTTATAATATGAACGGATGAGTCGGCGTCTAACGTCAGGACACAGATGCAGAAAAGGTACTGGGTAAGTTTGAGGATCCAACAAGAAAAAATTATAACGGGAGAAAATTAGTTAGATTATGCTTATGTAAGAGAACTAGTGAAAGATACAAGAGTCATGAGGGGTTCCGAATGCAATACTGATCATTACCCTCCAGTCTCCAAAATAAACTTAGGGCGGGGATGGAGATGAAAGAGAACAAAAAAGCGAAACAAACGCAAATCGAGATTGAAAATTTACAGAAACAGAAAGTGCGAATAGATTTTCAGAATAAGATAAACGAAGGCATAGATAAGGCAACTTGGAAGGCTCTTAGAAGCAATATAGACATAGATAGCGCTTGGACTATTTTATGGGATTTCATTGTTGAAACTGCGACCGAAGTATGTTTCCTGGGAGAAAATCTAGTGATGCATAGCTGAATGATGCAATTGAGGCAGCCCAACAAGAAAAGAAAGAAGCGTACAAGGAAACGTTGAACATCATTGGTCTTAGCGATGAGGAGAGGAATAGACTTGAAAATGATTTGACACGAAAAGAGAGAAGATGAACGACCACTCAAGGAAGGTAAAGATGAAATCAGAACAGAAGAAAATATAAAAGGACTTTGAAGGAACAGTGAAACTATTATTTAAAGAGATGAGGGGAAGTAAAAGTACAGAGTTTGTCAGCATGAGAAACAGCAAATGTGAAATGCTATATGATACAGATGAAATAGTAGAAGTTTTGAAAGACACTTTTAGAGAATTATTAGGTCAAAAAACAGTAGCAGTTCAAACAAAAGCGATGAGTTTATAACTAAGACGATTAGTTTTTCAATAATGGATGATTAAATATTCAATCAAACAAATGTACTTTCAATTAGGTAAGTGGATTTTTGACCAAGTGATCGAACTTTTAAACAATTAATTGTATTTTTTAACGAATGTTACAAGGTGTACTATTGCAGGGCCATATCTTGCAAACTGTGAAAATTTATCATCAGGACAAGTAGCAAATGTTATCCAATTTCGTAATGTTACTTCTACTGAATCTCTCCCCTTCCCCACCACCAAATCTCACTATTGACAACCTTAGTTTTTGGCACGACTTTCTTCTCCCCCCCTTCAATTGTTAGCGTTGTTTATGAACCGTCCCTAAAGGAAGACCCCTAGGGTCTCTTCACTTCAGAAATATAAAAAAATTTATAGTTCATTGGAGTAATTTTTTAATAAAAAAAAACATACAATTCTGCTTTCAGTATCAAGTTCAATGCCATCGTCGCCACCTTATCAGTCGACGACATCGCGACTTCCTAATCAGCGGATGTATATTCCTAGGGAACAGGATGAATCAGAGTTCGATAATAATGGCGAACTTGTTGCAATATTCCATAATCGAAGGCGTATCAAAATCAGCGATATCGTATTCGAAGGTGAGACCAATAATTTAAGAGATAAAATACAATTAAGATCAAAAGTCAGGGAATTTGTAACGTCTCGTTATTTATGAATGAGGGCCCAAACCGCATTAAGGGCACATACAATTCTCATCTGCGGAAACGGAGTTCCTTTGCAGGCTCCCAAAGAAAGCTTTCAAAACCAATAAATATGAATTGTCTAACTTTTCTTTCATTTCAGCGCATATGGATTTAATTGATGAATAACTCATGTTTCACATCGACCTAACTAATCAAATACTTTTTTAATAAAACCGATTTCCGCCAAACAAATAAGACTTTTATGTGAAAACTATTTGTTTAATTAATTATTAAACCATAGGCGAGTGATTTGACGGAGACGTCGAATAGCGTGCGATTTAGTACAAAGCAGTGAAAAACAGGAAAACGAATATTGACCTATTTTCTTTATTTTCAAATGAAAAATCTTCTTTCTCTTATTAAAGTCGAGATATCAAGTCACTCCTTTGTATTTTTTTTTTAAATTCACTGTCACTTTTAGTTGCGCACACGTACCCGCCCCATCCTTAGTAATTCTAAGCTTATGATCTTTTTGAACATATGAATAAATTAAAAGCTATATTTCTGTTTTACAACCAGCAAAGGACCCAAACGAAATTCCTGATCGTTATTGGCTGAGTCGTGCAACGCATGGTGGTCTGCTTGGAAAATACCTCAATCACAGGGTTTACTATTCGTATTGTATGTTATAAGATAGTTTCTACTTGAATTAAAGTGCATATGATAGTCTAGGCACCTTTTTACTTCTTGAAATTGAAATAAAAATTTCAACCAAAAATACAATCTTCAAACTCAAACAGACGAGCTTGCTACAAAAAAAGTGAATTTTTTATCGAATAGATGAATTGTCAACCAAAGAGATGAATTTTTAAACAGAAGGACAAATTTCTACCAGAAAATACGAATCTTCAACAAAATACCAAAATTCTTAAGAAATTAGTTAATTTTTTAATTAAGAAGATTAATTTTCTACAAAACAAGGCGAATGCTCATCAATGTATATACATTTTTTCTGAAATACTTGAATTTTTTACGGGGAAAAAATCTTCGTATATACATGACATTTTTAACATAATGGTTGAATTTTTGAATAAGAAGATAACTTTCTAAGAAAAGGCGAATTTCCAATAAATCACATGAATGTTCTAAGAAAAGGTTAAATTTTTAAGCGAAGAATGATACATTATCACCCAAAAACTGAATATTTCAATTTTCATATAAAAAAATTAATTTTCAATTCAAAAACGATTATGATACAAAAAAGTTTGATTTTTTCACAAATTTCTCAATTTTAAAGTCAGAAAGACAAATTTATTAGAAATCAATTGAATTTACATCCGAAAATGTGAATTGAGAACAGAAAATTAATTTTCAACCCAAAAAGACGAGCTTTCTGTATAAAAGTGAATTTCCAACTATATACTTAAATTTTCAAGCAAAAAGATATTTTTTTAAGAAACAGGAATGCCTGTCTACGAAAGAAGACGAATCAAAAAAAAATACATTACTTTCAAACCAAATAGTTAAATTATTAAATAGAATGATGATTGATGAATTTTCAACAAAGAATATTAATTTTCTTTTGAAAGAAACAAATTCCCATAGAAAAGATTTTCTATCGAATGGTTGAATTATGTATAAAAAAAGACAAATCTTCAAAGAAAAACATAAATTCTTAACCAAATATTCGAATGCTATGAACACCTCAATTTTTTTTTATTGAATAAAGTTGAATAATTTTTTTAATCATTATTTTGAATTATTTTATATTGATTTGTCGAATAATTTTAGAATATACATGACAATTCATCGAAGACAAGAGTTGTATTTTTTTTCAAAATTTTTCAGAATTTTTTCACTTTTAATTCTACTGCTGGACATTTTCATCTATGATGTAATTGGAAAGGTCAATTTAGGCAAAGACGATTTTTCAAAACTTTTTTCGACAAATTTTCTGGGACGCGTGGTTCTATTAAATTAAAAATTTGCATTATGACCACTAAATAAACCGTTACATCAAAGAAAAACGCACCTACCTAGTTAAAGGGATAAATAAAAAACCAGCAGATGTTTAGACTATCAAGGCACATATTAATGTTGAACAACCTTCGCTCAAATTTGAAGTATACATAATTTTTATTATGTAAAAAATTGTGCATATTGAAAAATTTTTTTTGATTTTTTCGACAATAATTGGTAGACTCGCAGTTGGCATAATTTACATAGCAGTTCTGAGTTGAACGTTTTTCTCAATCTTTAAATTAATTAATAAGTGTATTTTTGTTACATTATCAGATCATTATCACACTGGGCCTACAATTGAACCTCGAAGGAATGATCTTGTAGTGGAGCCATCAGGTTTCACGATCAAGGGAATATTTCGTGATCGTGATCACTATGATGAAATTGTTCGCATAAAGATTTGAGAACCCTAAATATTTTTCTTCTCAATTTTCGCCGCAACGAACCCTGCCTGTCCACTGCTATTGTTCTGCAACGTACCTGGGTACTCGATGGTCCACAGAAAAAAACAAAGCTAAAAGAGTTTCACGTAAAAATTCTGAGGATAATCTGGCCATAAAACCAAAGAAAATCATTGTAGATATGTACAGGTAAAATTGAATTGTGATTTTAATTTTACCCTCGCCGATTTTCAGCTTTTTGCATGCCAAAATTACCGGCAAAATTTATATCTGCAACATTTTCTAGTTCTTATATTTTGTTTTTTCTGTGTCAAGGCGTACCAAGATCTTGAATGACTCACGGGTATCCATGGAGTTTTCCACGAGCTAAGCCTGCCTTTACTGATGCCTGCATGTTTTACAATCGTCTAATTTTCATATAATGTCATTGTTTTTTTTTCAATTACTTTGAAATTCATCCTGATTGCCTCCTGACATATTGATAACCTGACCAATTATCAATATATCCGAGAACCTTCCTTTCCTAAATTAATTACATCAAATAAGCATGTTCAATACGGCAGGTTTAGCTCAACAATTAGAGTAACATTTTGAGTCGCTAATAGTCCCAGGTATCTGAGGTAATCATTAATATGAATTGGAAAGTTTATTTTTTGTTAAAATTAAGATATCATTATACTAGCGTTATACGGATAGATATGAAGCAAGGTGAAAGCAGGTGTCAGGCACAGCTAGTCAAATTTCTGCCAGATTGTGTAATAAGAATCATCCCCAGCCTTTTCTTCATAGATCCACTCCGTCTCTTACCTTGAACCACATACCATGGTTACTTGCCTTCACCCGCTAACTTTTGACACCTGCTAAGCCTTGCTTCCTCTCTCTCACTGAGAATCACCAACCACCACGACCATCTTCCTATCACTAGGTGTCTCTCACATTAGTGTATTCAGTTTTAAAAACATTATATTCTGTAGTTGTCGAGAAATTACATTGTACATAAATTTGTCCTTCACCCTTTGGGTAGCTCTCACTTTCAATTTCGTTTTCAGTAATGCTTCAAAGCAACAACTGGTCACGTTTGAACAATAAATTTTTTTTGCAGAAGCAGATGTTAGAAGTTCGAGTCCGTCGACGGCCCGTAAGGCTTTGTCGCAGGTCGAGATTCGACGTTGTAAAACTTGACGAATTTCTGTATTTTCCTCAAAACTTATCGGCAACAGTGTGATGGTCGGTCATTACCAACTCATTTTCCTTTGATTTGAAAAATCAATCGTGTCCATTATTTAGCCATCATCAGTGACAGTAATTGAAATTTACTTTTGATGCATCTTGCTCGACAGCTCTGGTTGTGGTGTGCTTTTGAATAAACATTTATTATTTAGTGCAAATAAATATATTTATTGACGTCGATCCCTCTCATCTTAAGATGAGCTGTATTGTGTGGAATGTGTCCACATGCACAAAACTTAATTATCTAGAAAGGATATCCAAATTTACTCCACACCATTTTCTGCTACGACGTATAGTTTTGGTTTTAATCGCGATTACACTTAAAAAAATTAAAAAATTCATTTTGCGGCTAAACTATGCAGCATACGAAAAAAGCACACATAAAAAATGCTGGCTTCTTAGGAGACCCACAAAGTCGCCTGTTAATATTTTTTGATAGAAGGCATAATAATGCCAACTGACGCGACGCGAGAGTTTTATTAAGTTTTATTAGAATCTTGAACAAAACTTTCTATTGATTGGAAAAAATGCTTTAAAAAAATTGATTTTTTTCATTTCGCTCAAACATTTGATTTAAATTCATGCACGTACTCTATACTCATATTGGGCTCTATGCCAATTTTGGGTCCCATGCCAGTTCCGGAATCCAAATCCATATTCGTTTATATAGCGGATTCACGGATATCAGACCTAACTATAAGGGTTTATACCCGAAGCTACGAAACCCTAAAGAATAAGAAGTTGAAAAGTTGTATGAGCTTTAGTCAGGTTATGTATGGAAAACCAGCATCGATGAAAAAAATGACTGCTGCTGACTATGTTTTTACTGGTTTTTCAAAAAGCATAATATTTTACGGGTGTATTATAGACTGTCGGCGTTTCAGCAGTTTATTATGAATAATGCTTAGTTTTTTTAGTTTTATAGTCAATCATTTAATATATTTAATTTTTAGCAAGGTTTGGAAGATTATTTGACATGGTATTCTCAGACATATTAGCAAGAACGGTTAATTGAATAGGTGAGGGTGGAGCTAAACCAACAGTGGGGCTGAGACGACACTCGCTTAAGGAAAAAATTATAAATAAACCGCGTGCTTCTCTTTCGTATCTTATAGTTCACTATAATCAAGTTTTATTCATAATTCGTAAAGAAAGGTCCTCAACGTGAATGTGTTGTTGAGTTTTAATTTTCCGATTATTTTCAATGTTTTTAGGATACCAATATACAAAATTTACGCGTGAGGCTAAATCGCCACCGACTACTTCATCGTGCCTGCAGGATACAGACAGTCAAGTGTCGACTTAGCCTCACGGGGGTGTTATATTATCCTGACAATTTTTTGCTCGCTAAATTTTCCATCACTTCACTTTTTTTCGAATAATTGATAAACACAGCATTGTAGTGTAAAATCGTCAGTAAAATTTTGTAGCCAACTGAATTCTCTATCCAATCATGCCTTATCCGTTGTCATACAAAATAGGGCTTTGATTAAAAAATGACTTTGAAAAAAGTGTCGGCTTATACAAACTTCCTTATAATTAAATAATACTAAAAACATAATCATTTTCTTATTTGTATCTGAGGTCCATAAATTGAAATGATAAATAGAATACACAAAATAGAATGACTACAAAAAGGTTAAAAATGGATTCACTACTACCGTTTGTTGTTTTCGCGTCAATCAAGATTCTCAGATTGTTTTCTAATTTTCACCAAAAGTTTTTTCTGATCAAATAAACGCATATTCGAACGTATGACCGAATTAATTTTCCTTTCCCTCTGAATAATATAAATCTTCATTTGGCTGAAAAATAACTTTTTTGTTAAAAATTCATATTTGCGGGTTGAAAACTCCGATGTTTTAAAGAAAATTTGTCTTTCTGGCTCAAAAATTAAAGAACTTGGCTGAAATTTTAGTTTGTATCTTGATTGAAGAATCTTGATTAAAAATTTGTATTCTTTTGATAAAAATTCTTCAGGTACAGTTTCGAAAAGTGTTTACCGCCGAATAATCTGAAACTAGGAATTTACCTGCATTTGACTCGCTGATTAGAAAAAGAATAGTGTAAATACCTGCAAACTTAATTTTCAAAGTCAAAACACCAGGAAAAGGTGTTTTTTCTCCGCTAGATTCCGATGAATATTTTGTTGACAGGCAAAATATAGGGTAAAAGTTGTAGCCATAGAAAGAATACGTCTCTTATATTTCTCAAAGTTTTCTCCTAAATCCATTCTTTTTCGAGAAAAATGGGATAATACGGAAACGCACCCATGAGACCAGTCGCAGAAATTAAATTTTCAAACAAAGAAATTAATTTTTGACTGAAATGATGAATCCTCAACAGAAGAAATGGTTCCTCACGAAGTAATTCAGCTTGCAACGATGTACTTGAAGTTTCAAACGAATGAGATCAATTTTCAACTTAAATGATGAATACTGAAGAAGAATTGAATGAATTTAGAAAAAAATTCAAAGATCAACCATATAATAAAATTTTCCAACTAGAAAGATGAGTTTTCAATCAAGAAAAATAATTTTCCACAAAAAAGAAGAATTTCCAACAAAATACGTTATTTTTAAAGCAAAGAGATGCATTTTTAAATAAAATGATGAACCTCTAACAACAAAAAATGAATTTTTAATGAAAGAGTTCGATATATGAACAAATAGTTTGTTTTGTAACAATATTGTTGAATTGACAACTAAATGAATGAATTTTCAAGAAAATATTCGAGTTTCTCACGACAAAAATTCACTATTAATCAAACAATTGCATTCAAACCAAGAAATTTAACTTTTGAGCCCAAAGGACGAAATTTCCACAAAAGTTTTGAATTTTCAACCGGGAAAGATTTGTCAATCAACAGAGAAAATTTTGTTAACTAAATATTGTTGAATTTTCAAACGAAATAGCCAAATTTCCTTGAAGACAGTTTAATTTTCAACTTGAACATATGAAATTGTAACCAAAAATGAAATGCTTATATCAGCAGTCAAAAACTTGACTTTCAAGAAAAAAAATATGTAATTTTCACAACATACTTTGAATTTCAACCAAGAGGATGGATCTTGAACTAATAAAACAACTTTATAAAATAATATATGTAGATGGAAGAAAATTGACATACTTCAGACCAAAAAAGTAGATCTAGATGTTAAAAAACATTTATTTCATCAGCCAACGTTTCGAAAACATGTGTCGTTTTCCTGTCCAGGACGTAGATTAATTTTCAAAGATCGTCATTCATCTTATCAAAATAATTATAGAATCCTCTTCCTCAACATTATCTCTATAAATATAAAAGACTATTAGTTATCATAAATATCAATTAAATAGAAAAATATTTTTTAGGTTAAAAATTTTAAACTGAAAATTTACCTTCTGGAGCTTCATTTTTTGCGTGAAATTTTGTTTGATTCTTTTAATAACTTTAATTCGTAACGAATTAAAGATCTTAAGTCTTATTGAAAAACATTTATTTTCAACAAAAAAAATTAATTTGGGCAAAATTTGTTCAATTTTCAACCAAACAAATGAACACTCCACGGAAATGATGCATCTTCACTCGAAAAATTAAATTTTTAACCAATTAGTTAAATTTTCAACCCAGAAGATGAATTTTCCACCAAAAAGGAAACATTTTCAACAAAATAGAAGATATTTGTAATCAAAGTGATTAATTTTCTGCCATAAAAGATTGAATTTCAACAAAATAGCTAAATTTTCAATCAGAAAGGTGAATTTGTCGCCAAGAAGATTAATTTTCTGACGAACAGTTGAATTTCAGTTAATAAAATATTTTGAAAGAAATTTCAGCGAAATAGGTAGATTTTGAAACGGAAAAAAAAGATTTTTCAACTAAAATGATGGATTATCAAGCAAAAAAAAATCAAATTTGAACAAAGTAGATAGTTCCATGCCTTAGTATTCGAATTCTGAACCGAAAAAGGTTTTTTTATCGCTATTCACGCTGAGCAAAAATCTCTGAAGAGTAAAGTTGTGTAGTAAGTTTATCATATTACAGAAACAATACGATTTTGACCGTCATTTCGTTTCTCTAAACAAAATTTTTTTTATCGATAAAAAAATTTTGGAAAATAAACAAAGTCTTAGTCTAAAGAAAGAGGCATGAGCGCGCGCGTAGCGCGTACATTATTTTATAGTGATTCTAAAACATTACTAGGTATGTAAGATTTGCCCTATAATATAATTCCGCAAAGTTTGAGGATATTTAGAATGGATACTTGAAATTCCTTCATGAAATTTCTGTATGATGCTTAGAAAAAAGATTCTTGATATAATTTATTGGGAATATTTTTTGCTCAAATTAGTTAGTCCACTGTGATTTCACAACTTCATAGCTTCACGAGAAACTGGTAAACATTGATTTGAAAATGCGGTTGATTGTACTGATCATAATTTGTACTTTGGAAATGGGAACACGTATATTTTATTGGTGGTAGAACAGTGAGAAGTATTACAAATAACTATTTCAATATCCACAGTTTGTTCCAGATTAAAATATGTCGCAACGCTTCTTCCACGTAGTCTACGCACATTGGAAGTTTCCATAATTCTAAAGGCTTTGTATGTAATAATAACTGATAGTGATCAGTATATATAAAAGCGAATATTTTAACACTGTCTTGCACACTATTCAGAGAATTATTCTGTAAAAATGAAGATCTACATTAGCGCTCTGCTTCCTGCTATCGGGGTTGTCCTGCATTTTGGTGGTGAGTATACTCAATATAATATAAATCTCAAATCTAAATATAAAATATTACAGACTTTCAGGATAACAACGTCGAACCTACTGAGATGAATTTCAATATTTACACAAATAGTTTTGTAACAATATTGTTGATACAAGATTTAAATTTTTTCAACAAATTGTTTACCCGCTTTGCTAAAAAACTAGTACAGATAGAAAATTTTCTCCTTAAGGTTCATACTCTATGGAAAAAACATAATGAAATGTCTTATCAATTGATGATAATTAAAGTCTTGTCACATAGTGTTACAAAAATCAATCCAAATTGTACCATCTATTTACAGAATTGCGTTGAAATTCATGTTTATACCATTTTTATGGTACTTGTGCATGTATTATTGAACGTTGTTTCTAAACCTGACCTTATATTTTTCGTAGCATATATATTTTCGGAGAGATTTGAAATTTCGTATTCAATATCACGTGAAAAATAAAAAAAATCTTATTGTGCAGGCGCAAAAACATAAGGACTATTTCGAGAACCTAGGATACGAGGTTTCAGAGACAACCATGTGCTTTTTTGACTTTTCGAACCTGTTTTTCGAAAAACACGAAAATATAAAGGAGTACTTAGATTAATATTTGACGAAGAAAGCATAATGAAATGTCCAATAAATTGATGATAAACAAAGTCTCGTTATCGGGTGTTATTGAAATCTTCTACATTAACATATGTCAGACTCAGAGACGCTTTGATTTGCGATTAACCCACTTTTACATTTTGCCGTTTTTAAGCAACTCAATGTTTTATTCACTAATATCATGCTCCTAATATTTTTAATACATAATATTATTTTATTCCTAAAGCTTCCGTTAATTAATTATTAATTCTCGAGAACTTAAGCTTCTGAGTCGCTTAATTTTGACTGCACCGAAATTAAAAAGGTTTGGTATTCATTTCCCAATTTAAAATTTTTTCTGCCTAAAATTATTCAGGCTTAAATGTTATATAGAAACTTATACATTCTAAAATTGGAAGTATTCGGGTTCAGAGTTGTGCAATCTGGAAAACTGTCGACGTGTTGCAACTAAAATCTGGCAAAGATAACGTTGAATAAACACAAATCTGTTTTGCTAGAATATTTGTCCAAACTGTGAGCATGTGTAGTGGCATGAAAATAGATTTACATAAAAAAAATGTTTGTTGATATAACGTTATCTCTGCTGAGGCTTCAAAAATGGCTCAATTTTAAGCGCGACAATAATTCGATTTTATTTTCCTTTTCTTAGGCACTTCGAACTGTCATCAAAAACATCTGGCTAACAAACTTGCCCTTTTCTTCCAGGGCTTAAATAAATGTGCCAACGCTCAATACAATCTGATCATTTATTCGGAAGCTATCGTGCCTACAGACAGACAGACTACAGACAGAGACACCTTGGTAAAAATAGTTTCTCCTAGCTCAGGGGGCCTCAACAGGTGGAAATTTGATGAACACCGACCAAGTCAAATTTTACATAAAAGTAATACCTTCTCATTAGAATGAGAATGTAAAATAAAAAAAATTTTAACAAAGTATTAGAATTCAGAGCCAAAGCAATAATCTTTTCAACAAACAGGATTCCTTGTCTAGCCAAACAGACGAATTTCCACAAGAATGAATGAATTTTCCATAAAAAAGTTTCATTTTCAATCTAGAGTGATGAATTTTGGAATAACTTCTTGACCAAAAAACAAGAAGTTTCAACAAAATAGTTTATTCTTCAACCGTAAATGTGAATTTTCAACAAACAAGATTAATATTTTGCGCAAGGAAACGAAATTTCATAAAAATACGTAAATTTTCAAAAAACTGGAATTTTGAAGAAAAAAAGGTTAATTATTTGCAAAACAGTTGGATTTCAAGCCGCATATATAATTTTCCAGAGGAAAAGTGAATTTTCTATAAAATACTTTGATTTTCATCATCACAGTACAATTATGATAAAAGTATTCGAATTTTGAACAAAAAATATGATATCTCAGAACAAAAGAGGACGCTCAACCAAATTGTTAGTATTAAGCCAAAAAGATGACATTTTCTACGAAACTGTTTAATTTTCAACCAGAACATATAGATTTTCAACTTGAACGATAAATCTTACATCAAAGCAAATTGTATTTTTTTGATCAGTAGTTTAACTTCAAACCAAGTATTTGCTTTGTCAACCCAAAAATATGATTTCTCCAGGGACTAAGGAATATATATTTGACATTTCAACCAAAAGAAACTTTAAATTTGAATGGAGAACAGTTAAATTCAACCAAAAAAGTAGAAGTTTCAAAAAAGCAGTTGAATCCTAAAAAAAAACAGATTAATTTTTCAACAAACAGATACATTTTAAACAAAAACGATGAGTTTTCAACTGAGAAGATTAGTTTTCTAATAATGTATGATTAAATTTCCAACGAAACAAGTGCACTTTCGTAACGTTACTTCCACTGACCCCCGCCCCCCCCCCCCCCTAGATCTCACTATTGACAACTTTAGTTTTTGACGTAACCTAGCCCTCTCCCCCCTTGAATTGTTAACGTAGATTATGAACAGCCCCTAATGGAGGAGCCCTAGGGCCTCTTCACTTAAGAAAAATAAAAAAATGTAGAGTTCGTTGGAATAATTTTTTAATAAGAAATCCATACAATTGTGCTTACAGTATCAAGTTCAATGCCATCGTCGCCACCTAATCAGACAACATCGCCACCTCGTAATGAGCGGATGGACATTCATTGGCCTCAGGATCGAGTCGTGTTCGATAATAAAGGCGAACTGGTTGCAATATTCTATCATTATAGGCGCTTCAACATGAACAAATTGGTATTCGAAGGTGAGACCGATAAAGAAATAAAATACAATTCAGAACAAAAATCAGGGAATTTTCATACGTCTCGTTATCTATGATTAAGGGCCCATTCGCATTAAGGGCACATACAGAAAAAAAATACTAGAAAAAAAGTAGCAAGCAGAATTTGAATTCTGCGACCTCCAACCACTACATATGTCGATTTACGTGAAGTTTCTAACATTTTCTAGATTATCATCAACAATGGCGGATCCATGAAATAAAAAATGTGTATATCAGGTACATGAAGGACTTGAGGCATCTCAATTTTCTTGACAAATTTGAGCCTCCTAATTATCAGAAGATGTTTTTATTTTTTTCTGAAATTTCAAGTTACGTACACCCCTTCGTGAGGGTTTGTCAGTTTTTAGCCCCTCCCCCCCCCCAAAAAAAGAAGAGATAAACTCACAAAGAAATATAGTATTCAGTATTTTATTTCGGGGAGATTTTTATTTTAAAACAGAAACAGGTTGAATTAAACCAAAAGAGAAGAATTTTAAACAGAATACTTAAAACTTCAACAAAGAAAGAGTTTTCAGTCAATAAAGAAAAAATTACATCCAAAATGTGTTTCTCTCAGGACTGAAAATAGTTAAATTTTTTAACAGAAACTATGGCATTTTGAAGGCAAACAAATTATTTTCTTATACAAAGCAGTTAAATTTTCAACCCGAGAATATGAAGCTTCATCAAAAAAAGTTCCTTTTTAGTTAAATGGTTAAATCTCGAATTAAAAGAAATAAGTTTTCAACCGAGCAGAGGAATTCCCAGCAGAATGCATGAGTTTTTAACCAAAAAGTCGGATTTCTATTCTAAAGAAAAAATTAATTTCCAACAAAAAATGCAATAGTTGAATTTCCTCATTGAAAAATGGATTTCACATAAGAAGAAAACGAGTCTTCTACAAAACAGTTAAATGTTATATACTAGATAGTCAAATTTACTACATAACTGTTGAATAACCAAGACAAAGAGAGATTTTTTCTACAAAGAACAGTTAAATTTTCAACCTGAAAATATAAAATTTCAACTAAAATTTTATTTAAACGAAATAGTTAAATTTTCGTCGCTGGGCTCAAAATTTGAATTTTCGATGCACTTGATTTCACAACAAAAAAATATGAAGTGTCCACTGTAAAAAAATAGTTAAACAAAAATTGTCGTTATTTTGAAAAGCTTTAATGTTTAATTTTTTCACTTTTCACCGCCTCTTGGTCATCAAATGAGTACACGCTATCTACGAATTTTCCAGGTCGGGAAATTCAAAACGGCTATTCTCTGTGACTTTTCCGAAACTTCGCATTTAAGTAGCTTCAGCCTTATCAATGGATTATATGTTTTGGTCAATTTTTCCCGCTATGTTTAAATTCGAAAGATGATTATCATCTTCTCTAGTGGAAGAGGGAGGGTGACCTCCATATGCTCGTTTCCAACAAACAAACAAAATTTTGGGATTCAGAAAAGTTATTTAAAATTTGATTTGACGGAAAATTATTTAGTAAACTCACGATTAATCGTAAGACAGGGTTGAGCAGGATAAGTTGACACAGCTTTATTTATGAAACGTTATAATCATTAGGCTGACGAAAATACTTCTATTGTTTGAATTCTTGCATAACATGAAACTCATAAAAAAAATTCAAAATCAGAGCATTTTTAAAAACGTTTTTATCACAAGTTTATTTGTATAGAAGTTTTTCCGGTAACTTTTCTTTCACTCCAGAGCGTATGAATTCAATCGCCGTTTAGTTCAAAGCAGCGAAAAACTGAAAAACTAATATTGACCTATTTTATTAGTTGAGCACACGTACCCGCCCCATCCCTAGTGATTCTAAGTTTATGATTTTTCTCAACATATGAATAAATTAAGAACTTTATTTTTCTTCCACAACAAGAAAAGGACCCAAACGAAATTCCTGATCGTTCTTGGCTGTGTCGTGCAACGAATGATGGTGGTCTGATTGCAGAATACCTCAATCACAAGGTTTACTATTTGCATGGTATGTTCTAAAATATAGTTTCTACATGAATTAAAGTGCATGTGATAGTCCAGAGACTTCATGCAAAAAAAAACCTTTTCACCTTTCTACTACGAACTCTGCATGAATTACTTACATTTTTCTTGAAATTCAAAAATAAAATAAAAATAATTTGCAACAAAAAATATAATCTTCAACTCAAACAGACGAGCTTTCTACTAAAAAGGTTGATTTTTTATTGAATAAATGAATTGTCAAACCAAGACATTAACTTTTAAACAAAAAGAAAAATTTCTACCAAAAAAGACGAATCTGTAACAAAAGACCAACATTCTCAAGCAAGTAGTTAAACTATTAAGGAAAAAAATCAATTTCCTACAGAAAAGGAACAAATACTCATCAATGTACATAAAATGTCTCCCAAATAGTTGCATTTTCTACGGAAAAGAAATACATCTTCGTATATACATGAAATTTTTAACATAATGGTTGAATTTTTGAGGACGAAGATAATTTTGTAAAAAAATGCGAATTTCCATTAAACCTCATAAATCTTCTAACGCAAAGTTCAATATTTCAACGAAGAATGATACACATTCACCCAAAAACTAAATATTTCAATTTTCATACAGAAGAAATTAATTTTGAATTTAAAAACAAATTTGATACAAAACAGTTTGATTTTCTAACAAATGTTCACATTTTCAAGCCAAAAAGACAAAATTTTTATAAATCAATCGAATTTTCTATCCGGAAATGTGAACGGAGAACAGAAGATTTATTTTTAACCCAAAAAGACGAGTTTTCTGAGTAAAAGTGAATTTTCAACTATATAATTAAATTTTAAACCAAAAAGATAATTCTTCAAGGAAGAGGGATGATTTTCTACCAAAGAAGATGAATCTTCAACAAAAGGATATTAATTTTCTTTTAAAAGAGACGAATTCCCAAAGAAAAGATTTTTTGATCGAATGGTTGAATTCTCTAACAAAAAGCAGATGCTTGGACTATCAAGGCACACGCTAATGTTAAACAACCTTTGCTCAAATTTTAAGTATGAATGATTTTTCGTATGTAAAAAAATTGTACATACAAAAAAAAATGTGACTTTTTTGACAATAATTGGTAGACTTGCAGTTAGCACAATTTACATAGCAGTTCTAAGTTGATCGTTTTCTCAATCTTTAAATTAATTAATAAATGTATTGTTGTTACATTATCAGATCGTAATAACACTGGGCCTACAATTGAACCTAAAAGGAATGATATTGTTGTGGATCCTGCAGGCTCCACGATTAAGGGAATGTTTCGTGATAATGGCCGCTATTATGAAATTGTTCGCAGAATTTACCCTTAATTTCTGCCTTCTCAATATTCGCCTCAACGAACCTCGCTGGTCCACTGATATTGTTCTGCAACGTACCTGGGTACTTGATGGGCTACAGAATGCATAAAAGCTGCGTGTTTCAGAAATAAATTAATTGCTATCAGATTTTGTGGTTTTTTCCCATCAGTGTTTTTAGTTTTAGAAATATATTATATTCTGCAGTCGTCTAGAAATTACGTTGAACATAAATTTGTCCTTCACCTTTTAGGTAGCTCTTATTTTCAATTTCGTTTTCAGTAATGCTACAAACACAGTAAATCCCAAGAATAAATTTTATCTTAAAATCGGATAAAATCGCTGCAGCACGTTTATCTACTCAGAGATAAAATTTATCTGACGAAAGATAAAATTTATCTGGCGGAAGATACATTTTTTTCACGAAAATATTTATGTCAAATGCGTGAGCCTATGTAGCTTGAAAAGAGCGACTAGGCTCTTCGCAGATATTTTGAAAATCTATTTCCCCTTATTAGAAACAACACTTTATTCAAATGATTCAAACCAAAAAACCATTAACCTTCACTTACACGAAATATAGACCGCACTTAAGTTACCTTATACTGCTTGTTCACAAATTTAAAAGTCTTCATCAGAGTCGACAGAAACTAAAGGTTCGTCCAACAGAAGTAAAGGACTGAACTTGACTGAATGTCCTCGTCCTCCGCATCGCAGAGGCTCTAACCGGCCAGGGTTTAGAATTTTTCAAATTTTGACACTATTTTATCCTTTAATTTTTTCTTAATAGACGCTGAAACTATTTACCTCTATTCCTCCGTGAAAAAAACGAAGAAAAGCACAGCACAACTTTTAAAAAATATCACTTTTCTCATTTTCACCATGTATGTTGAAGCAAGTCGGCCCTATAGGTGAACAGTGTCGCACGCGCCCATCTTAAGTACTAATTTTCTTCGGTCACAATGACAGGAGAGAGAGAGAGAGAGAATGATATATCAATACATTTTATTGAAAAGTAAGAAAGCTATGGTAATGCATAATATTTGAAGGAAAATAGTTTTTTATAGTCGCATTTTTTTCATTAACATAATTCAAAGTTTATGCATGAATAAAAAAGACTATTTGATCACAAAATTTTTCAATAAAATAATTCTGACAATTTTTGTGAAAAAAAATCATAAAGCCACAATAAAATACGAAAGTACAATTTTTGTAAGTTGAAAGAATTAATTGATCCTCGAAAAGTACATCACATGATCTTTTGAACCCAGACCATTCGGCCATTGTGAAATGTTATGGCTTAATGGAAATACTCTATTGCGCGCTTATTTGACATGATTAATTTTGTTTTGTTTTTCTTGATGATTGTTTGCTAAGAAAAATAATCGTGAATTGCATACAAATATTAAAAATGGTTTTAAATTCATATTTGTGATGAAAAAGGTATTCCTTTCTTTAGATCTGAAATCGATTATTTATTTTCCACAAATGAAAATCAAATAATAATTTTACGTTTCACTTCATAACTCTATTTTGTGATCAAGGAATTAGTTTTAATAATTTTGAAGATAATAGATTTAATACTTTCACGATGATTCATTATAATAAATTTAAATTTTAAATTTTAAATTTAAAACATTTTTCGGGTTTCAATCGTGTGCGAAACTATGAATGTTGCCGACGTTTCGTCAACATTGCAGTTCACTTCTTCAGGGCAGATTTTGGAGATATTTTTTGTTGCGAACAATTTTCTTGTACAGTGAATTCATTTTAAATAAGCGCGCCAACGGTAGCCGATCCAGCGGTTGACGCGACGCATGCGTAGTACGAAAAGAACCCAAAATTGAGAGCATGGTTCTAAACCCTGGCCGGTTAGAGCCTCTGCGATGCGGAGGACAAGGACACTCAGCCAAGTTCAGTCCTTTACTTCTGTTGGACGAACCTTTAGTTTCTGTCGACTCTGATGAAGACTTTTAAATTTGTAAACAAGCAGTATAAGGTAACCTAAGTGCAGTCTATATATCGTGTAAGTGTAGGTTAATGGTTTTTTGGTTTGAATCATTTGAATGAAGTGTTGTTTCTAATAAGGGGAAATAGATTTTCAAAATATCTGCGAAGAGCCGAGTCGCTCTTTTCAAGTTACATAGGCTCACGCATTTGACATAAATATTTTCGTGAAAAAAATGTATCTTCCGCCAGATAAATTTTATCTTTCGCGAAGATAAATTTTATCTTTCGTCAGATAAATTTTATCTTTGAGTAGATAAACGTGCTGCAGCGATTTTATCCGATTTTAAGATAAAATGTATTCTTGGGATTTACTGTGAAGCAGCAGTTGGTCGCGTTTAAATAATCAGTGTTCATTCCAAACGCAGATGTTGAAATTTCGAATTCTTCGACGGCCCGTGACGCTTTTTGCAGGTCGAAATCCGGCGTTGTAAAATTTGTTGAATTTCTGTATTTTACACACAAAAGACTTGGCAACAGTGTAAGGGTCGGTCATTATTGACTCATATTCTATCGATTTGAGGAGTCAATCGTGTCCGATATTTAGCCATCGCACAGAAAAAACTAAGAGTAATCTTCAAACTGATTCTTGAGTAAAGATAACCTGCAACAAAAATTACCCCACGTGGGTCAACCTTCCCTGACGTTTTTAACCGAAGAAATGACCTTCCCACTTAAACAATTCATCTTCAATTCAAAAATTAAATTTCTAACAGAATGTTAAATTTTCAACAAAGATTCAGCAACAGAAATTTTTAACAAAACAGATGAATTAGCAACCAGAAAGATAAAATTTCTCTGAACAAATGGACCAAAAGTGGAATAGTTAAATTATTATTCAAGGAAACTAATTTTCAATGAAAAAAATAAATTTTCAACCAAAGAGATGAAATTTCAGCCAAAAAGATTAACTTCCTACAGAAAAGGAATGATTTTGATCAAAATACATGAATTTTCAACCAACCATAAATAACATACAGAAATTTTCAAAGTAATAGTTGAATTTTCAAGGAAAGAAGATTGATGTTCAAAAGAATGAAATAGTCAAATTTTCAGTTGCAAAAATTAATTTTCAACAAAAAATATTAATTTTCTGCCGAGAAAGTTTGACTTTTCGAAGAATACCTGAACTTTCAATCAGAAAGATGAATGAGTCACTAATAAGATGAATTTTCTGCCGCAAAAGACAAAGTTTCAACAAAATACATACATTTTCAATTAACTAGTTTAATTATTAGCCGAAGAAGATGGAAAAAACAAAACAAAAAAAATGTATATATAAACAACAAACATTGAAACTGAACATGAAACAACTGAATTTTCATTTAAAAAAATAATTTTAAATAACCTGCAAAAAATAGATCAATTTTGCAGTCGAAAACTTCATTTTCCAGAAAAAAAATGTCTACGAAATACTTCAATTTTCAACGGAAGATATGGATCTTCCATAAAAAAATTTCTAACAAATTTGTTCACTTTCGACCAGGTTATTGCATTTTCATTAAGTAGGATTAATTTTTTTACAAGAAAGACGAATTTACAACAAAATACATCAATTTTGAACCTTGTTCTTTAATTTTTGATAAAAAAAACTATTACTATTCAACTCATTGTGAAATACTTGAAGATTCAATTCAAAAAAACAATTTTTAACAATGAAAAACGGAATTTGTACAGAATAGTTAAATGTCACATTTGTGTGTATAATAGAGTCGACAAAACTTGATGTATTATTAATGTAAAATTTTATTGTTATATTTTCAGTTCAAAGAAATCATTTTCAACATTCCATACATTAAGAATTATAATCTTGTAAAAATCAAGTTATAATTATCATTTCTCCTGAGAATCACCAACCACCACAACCGTGTTTCTATCCCTTGGTGTTTCTGTTACATTAGTGTATTAGGTTTCAAAAATATTATATTCTGTAGTTGTTGTCGAGATATTATATTGTACATAAATTTGTCCTTCATCCTTTTAGGTAGCTTTCACTTCCAATTTTGTTTAAAGTATTGATTCAAGGCAGCAGTTGGTAACGTTCAAACAATCAATGTTTATTGCAATAGCAGATGTTACGGGTTCAAGTCCGTGGACGGCCCGTAAGGCTTTGTCGCAGGTCAAAATTCGGCGTTGTAAAAGTTGATGAATTTCTGTATTTTATTTAAGAAAAAAAAACATCGGCAACAGTGTAAGGATCGGTCAGAACCGATTTATTTTCCTTCGATTTCAAGAGTCAGTCGTGTCTGGTATATAGCCGTCGTCCGTAACAGTACTTGAAATTTACTTTTGATGTATCTCGCTCGACAACTCCGGTTGTGGTATGTTTCTGAATGAACATTTATTATATAGAGCAAATAAAATTTGTCATTGACGTCGATTCTTCTCATCACAAGAACAGCTGTATTCTGCTTCGACTTATAATTTTTGTTTTATTCGCGATAACGTTTTTTTAACAAATTATGAATTCCATTAACTGACCATAATATGTGATATATGTGAACATTACGAATGAAAAATTGTTTGCCCTTAGAAGATCTGCAAATGTACTTCAGACTATTTTTTTACTATGTTCTTGTTTTAATCGCGATTACTCTTCTCACGAATTTTTAAAAATTTATTTTCCGGCTAAGCTATGCAGCATACGAAAAAAGTTCAAATAACAAATGCTGGCTTCAAAGGATACCCACAAAGTCGCCTGTATACATTTTTCGATAAAATAATTAATGCCATCTGACGCGAAGCTAGAGATCTTTATTAAGTGTTAATGAAACTTGAACGAAATTATTTTTCGACTGAAAAAGATCTTTAAAAAATTGATTTTTATTGAGAGAAGGATGGGAAAGTATATTCGCACAGAATTTGGGATTTCTTCTGATAAGTGAAATATGGTTATTATTTTGAATATTAATAAGCTACCCATTCATATACTTATGATTTTCAAATTGAATTTAACTCATAACTGAACTTGAACTTTACTCCCAAAGACGATTTGGACATTCGTTATTGATTCAAGGAATTCACGGAATTCATGGAATTCACAGAATTCGAAGAATCCACGGAATTTGCGGAATTTATTGAAATCACGGAATTCACGAAATTCACAGAAATCATGGAATTCAAGGAATTCATGGAATTCACAGAATTCGTGGAATTCACGGAATTCATGGAATGCACAGAATTCACAAAATTCACGGAATTCTCGTAATTCACGGAATTCATGAAATTCATGGAATTTACGGAATTAACGAAATTCATGGAATTAACGGGATTCACAAAATTCATGGAATCCACGGAATTTATGGAATTCACGGAAGTCATGGTATTCACGGAAGTCATGGAATTCCTTGTTACATTCATGGAATGTAGAATTCACGGAATTCAAGGAATGTAGAATTCACGGAATTCAAGGAATTTGTAGAATTCAAGGAATCCACGAAATTCAAGGAATTCACAAATTACAAAGAATTCGCAAAATTCACGGATTTAATGAAATTCCAAAATTCAACCATTTTTTTCCAAAAAAAAAAAATTAATTTCAAACAAAATTTGTTAAATTTCCAACCAAAGAAATGGACATTCCATGGAAATGATGTATCTTCAATCAAGAAATGAAATTTTCAACCAAGTTGTTGAATTTTCTACCCAGAAGATGAATTTTCCACCAAAAAGGACAAATTTGCAATAAAATAGAAGATATTTCAAACAAAAGGATTAAATGTCTATCAAAAAAATCGACGAAAAGTGGAATAATTGAATTTATTACTTGGAAAAATAAATATCAATGAAAAAAAAATTTCAACCAAAGAAATAAAATTTCAGCCAAAAAGATTAACTTTCTACTGAGGAGAATTAATTTTCAACAAAATACATGAATCTAAGCAAACACAAATAAAGTACATAAATTACAAAAAAAAAAAGTTGAATTTCAAACTGAAGAAGATTGATGTTCAACTCGAAATCAAATAGTTGGATTATAGCTGAAAAAATATTTTGGAAGAAATTTCAAGAAAATAGGTAAATTTTGGAAGGCAAAAGAAAACATTTTTCAACTAAAATGATGAATCATCAAGAAAAACAATCAATGTTTAACAAAGTGGTTCCATTTCAAGCTTATTAGTTGAATGCGTATGTGTATATGTATGTTCTAGATTAAAATATATCGCAACGCTTCTTCCACGTAGTCTACGCACATTGGAAGTTTTCATAATTCTGAAGGTTTTGTATGTAACAATAACTGATAATGATCTGTATATATAGCAGCAAATATTTTAAAACTGTCTCGTACACCGTTGAGAAAATTTTTCTGTAAAAATGAAGATCTACAACAGCGCTCTGCTTCTTGCCATCGGGGTTGTTCTTCATTTTGGTGGTAAGTATACAAAATATAATAAAAATATGAAATTTAAAAATGAGCAATTATACAAAAATACCAAATTAAAAATTTTAAACCAAATATTTTTACCAGCTCATCAATTGATGATAATCAAGATCTCGTCACATAGTGTTACAAAAATCAACCAAAATTGTACCACCAAGTTACGAAATTTTGTTGAAATTCATGCTTATTCAATTTTTAGGGTATTTCTGCATGTATTCTTGAGCGTTGTTTCTGAAACTAACCTTATATTTTTTGTAGCATAGATATTTTTGCAGAAATTTAAGATTCAATATTCAATATCAAGTCAAAAATAAAAGAATCATATTGTGCATGTGCAAATACGTGAAAAAAAGATAAGGATCATTTGGAAAACCTAGGACATAGTACTTTTTGAAGCTGTTCTTCAAAAAACGCAAAAATATGCAGCTTGACTTGGATTCGTATTTTACGAAAAAAGCATTATCAAATGTCAAATCAATTCATGATAAACAAAGTCTTGTTATCAAGTGTCATTGAAATATTTTATTAACATATGTCAGACTTAAAGAAGCTTTAATTTCAATTCAAAAGCTTCTACAGTTTTCCGTTTTTAAGCTACGAAATAATCAATTTTTTAATTTTATGCTCTTGATAATTTCGATACATTATATCATTTTATTCCTAAACCATTCGTTAATTAGTTGTTAATTCTCAAAAACTTAAGCTTCTAAATAGCTTAATTTTGACTGCACCGAAATTAAAATGGTTTCGCATTTAATTCCCAATTCAAAATTTTTTCTGCTAAAAAATATTCAGGTTAACATGTTATCTATAAACTCATAGATTTCAAATTCGGAATTATTAGGGTTCAGAGTTGTGCAATCTTGAATGTCGACGTGTTGTAACTAAAGATTTGGTAAAGATAAGGTTTAATGAACACAAATCTGTTTTGTTTAAATATTTGTCCAAACTATGAGCATGTGTAGTACAATGGAAATAGGTTCACATACACGTTTTTTTAATACAACATTATCTCTGCTGAGGCTTCAAACATTACTCAATTTTAAGCACGACAATGGTCACATTTTATTTTCCTTTTCCATCAATATTTCATTATTCAGTTTCAAATGTACCAGAGATTATTGAAAACTGAAAAAAATGTATATTCATGTTTTAACTAATTGCTAGTGAAATTTCACAGATTCGATTAGGGAAATGAAAAAATGAATTTTTTACAGTGTTAAAATAACAAGGAATCAATGTACATACGCCATTTAATTTTTATTTTTATTTTCAACAAGTTGAATTGAAAAAAAAAATTGTAACAAAGTAGTAGAATTCGCAACCAAAGCGATAATTTTAAATAAAAAAGATTTATTGTCTAACCTAAAAGACGAATTTCCACAATAATTGACAAATTTTCCATCAAATAGTTGCATTTTCAATCTAGAGTGATGAAGATTGAAATAACATCTGGACCAGAAAACAAGAATTTTTCACAAAATAGTTGATTCTTTAACCTTGTTTCTCTTTGCTGGAGGGAGGGGGTGACTGGAGAGCACACGAAATAAGAGGCGCCAAATGTTGTTGAGATCAATGGTTTATTTGATCCACCACACTACACCACACTGCACCACACATTCGTACCGGTTGACCATACGCCTCGTTGGCTGTCACACGATGAGAGAGTACACCCAGGAACTGTCACTATGTGCCTATCGCGTAGCCACATACGCGCCGACCTACGTCCGTTCGGGGCGACGTGGGAAGAGTAACTGGGGGAAGTAGGTGCGCAACAGTCGACGAGAGGGACCTCGACGGTCCTCAAGGACGCCCTCTCTTGGAGACGAGCCGAAAACCAAACATACCGCCCGCCTCGTTCCTTGAACGATTATCTGCTCGCCGCCCGCCGTTAGGCCGAATTTCTATGCTCTGATTCAACTGAAGTCGCTGATGTCGTCGCTTCGCGTTTAATAACACTCGCTCATTTACTCTGACTTGACGGTCATGAGAGGCACCGACTGGTGCGTGGGCCCCATGCCGCTTAGCAACCCCGGATTATGCCGTGCTAAACTCAAAGGAAACCCACAAAAACCTTTGAGAAAGTTGCAAGTCGATTAATGTCAATTACAATCTTTAACCTTGTGTCTAGGAGTAATATTCGTATGATATAGTTTCGCATTAGAATGACGGGCGCGATATAACCGCAAGGATTAAACCATTTAACAAGGGTGTCGAAAATGGTGCGCTTAGTCGAACGATGCGAGTGAATCTCCGGGGAGTCAGATGAACCCAATCACTCTCCGGATCCCAGCAAACGCCGAGCTCGTTGGTGATGCCATCGCTGCAAAGTTGAAGTCGGGTCGAGCGAAGACGGTCTTGTTCTGGTAAATCTTCTAGCATCTCCGGTGGATTGACGATCCATTTGCGGAGACGAAATCCGCCGACAAGCTGTTCCTGAAGCCGCTTCGCTTCTCGAGGGTCGCTGCATCCCGCCGATATGTCGTCGACAAAGCGATCCTCCAAAAGAACTCGGGTAGATGTCACGGCCAACTGTCGATAGTATGCGACGGGATCATTCTCTCAAGCACTCAATAACAGTGCGTTGCAAATCGAGGTCTTGTTCGTTCACCGAAGTCTGCCGATGAATCAGGCAGGATTCAGCACTGCAATCACGTTTGTGTCGTCTCCATCGAATTAGTACGTGGCTTGAGTTGATTTGCAATCTGGGCCCAGGGAAGCGTGTCATTAAGACTGTAGTCAGTAGACGTAGGTGTTGGTGCGTTGAAGATTACTTCCAGGCGGCGATGACGATCTTCCCGTTGCCATGCTCCATGATGTGGTATGTAGTAAGTGGAGCGAGCTTGCGCGCGCAGCTCGGTCCGCAGGAACAAAGGGCAAGCGTCGGCTCGATGGTAGAAGATCGACAGCTCGCAAATGGCGGAACCGTAGGTCGGCGAGATTCAGTCCTTGCCATTGGTTGTCGTCCTTGGAACTGTTGAGCAGGCAATGATTCCTGAAGAAAAAACTGTCGCGACAAGTGCCCCTGAGGACTCATTTACTGAGATCTCTGCTGAGTCATCGGGGGACCAGTCATCAGTTGTTCTTGCTGTGAGGCGAAAGGCTGTTGCTGAGTCGTCAGCTGAATCTGAGTGATCTGGGAGTTAATCTGTTGAGGCGACGCCCTCAGCGTCTGCTGCTGAATTTGATATTGATTCCGAAGAGCGAAATTCTGCGAATGCTGCTGCTGTCCTATCCGGACATTAATCCTTTGGTTGAACTGCCGATTCTCCTGTTGGTTGATCTGGTCAGACTGTTGATTTGGTCGATTAGTCTGTTGATTCATCTGCTCTGCAGCTCCTGCATCTGACTCTGCAGGGGACTCTTCATGTGCATGATACTATCAGCCGAAGGCCCAGTTGCAAAAACATCCAATTGTCGTCCAAACTCTTCGAGAAGGAAAGCTCTGTGTCAATGCCCATTGGCTCTCCGACGTTGTGAATAAACGAGCATGTGGTATGCCTGACTGTTGAGGGGTTGCTAAATGACTTGTACTGCCTGTGGCTGAGCAGCCATCGTTATAGTTGTTGTTCCACCCTGTGTGGATCCGACTTTGTGTAGTCCATGGACCGGCTGCTATTGTTCTTGGGCTGACTGCTGCTGAACCTGCGTTGATGCTCGTAGACTTGAGTGCGGGCGTTGACGGAAGCACCCTCGATGTCTGCGTAGAAGTTGATCCCTCGTGGTCCACATCTGGGAACTGATGGGTGAGTCCTATACGATTCTCCTTGAACGCCGGTGCCTAGGTGTCCAATCAGCTGTGGGCTTGTCCAGGATTGTTGCGGCCCATCGTCGCTAAACGTCACTCAGCTCGACAATTGATGAAGCATTGACAGTGGGGTTGAATGCCGCCCGCCAAATGCGCCATAATCAATGAACATAGGAAGAAAAGGCTGGAACGTATGTGCAATACGTGTGTGCTTGCATAGAAGTATAAAAATGGTGAATGTAAGAGGCTAATTAACAAAGACAGTGATAAGAGGATTTCAAAGAATGTGGTAAGGAGGAAACGCTGTTTGACAAGTGAAAAGAAATTTGTTTAGATGGTTGGGTCATGTTGGGAGAATGAAGAGAGAACGACTCACGAAACATGTGTATTCAAGGAAAGTGAATGGCAGCGTATCCAGAGGCAGATCGCAGAAAGAATGGTGGAAATAAGTAAATGAGACTCTACGTCGGCAAGATATAAAAAGCCATAGAAACACAAGAGCATGCCTGAGAACATGTATGGATTTCGAAGAGGCGGAAGTTGTATGCCAGAATAAGGATGTGTGGAGAGAAATGATTACGAACTGTGTTACGAAAAGTTTTAGTTGTGTGATTGACGCCTGAAACGAATGATCTTGGATACTCATGTGGCCTCGTGAAGAGCTTCGCTTATTGAACGTGATTGCAGTAAAGAGTGTCAATCTTACTATGGAATTATCAGTCAGTTTGTGTATTTCTGTGTGAACTGTGAGGCATGATGATTTTTGAAGCTCTTCGTTTGAAGTTATTGCTAGCGAGATTGATCAGCAATTGCGAGTTACACTGTTTCTGATTTTATTATAATAATAAAAATGGTGAATGACCAACACAGAAATAATATATGACTATGAATGAGACCCGAAATATGGTATACCAAATCGAAATTATACATCTACATAAACTTGTCCATAAAAATGTGTAATAAGACAACAATCTACAATATGCATATACCTCCATAACACTTGTAATGTATATAGAACACAAATATCCCACAATAAATGTCCCGATAGTAGCACTATAATTTCTTTAAGAAAGAAAGAGATAGAGGCATGCATGGGAGAATTTTCGACCGAAACCAAACCAAAGAAAGAAGATCCAATTATGAATATGAATAGATACATGATATGTCAAGCATAGAAATGAACATCCACATAAAGCTATCCATGAAATGAAAGTAGATAATGAGATAGCAATATACAACCTATATGACGTTTATATATGCACACATGCCCCTCCAATAGACACATACCCCTTGGTAAATATCTAAATAGTAGAGTTATAATTTCGTTAAGAAGGAAGGAGATATAGGTATGCGTAGTAGAATTCTCGACCACGTGTGATCGAGGGAGTGAGAGTTCAAGCAGAGGAAAAGTGTAGAAGATTGGGTGAATTATAAAAGCTGCAGAAATCATGTAGTCGCATTAGTAAGGAAACCAAAGATATAGATCAACTGAACACAAACTTAACCAGAGAGGAATGTGGAAAATAGTCCAAAAATTTGTGACGGGACAGTCTAAAACAGTATAGATCAGGTGACATTTGTAGATGCCGAACAGAAGAGTGACCGAGAGATTGCCGAAAATTCACGGGATATCGCATAGGAAGTGCTCAAGAAATGATTGAATCAATGCGTAACAATAATTCCGTGCACTTCAACTGAACAGGTTATGAAATGAATGATTTGAACAAAGAAACATATCAGCTCTTGATGAAATAATAAGTAAGATGGCAGATAAGGAAGGGGGCGAGAATGGAATAGATGCATCTATGTTCACAAAACGCCATACATAATTCCAATTGTAACAGTAATAACATTAAGACTACTAAAACAATAAAATCAATAAGAGAGGAATAAGAGGGAAGAGGAGGTAGTGAAGTATCTGCAACGCGTTTTGCGTGCGTAGAAGTATGGAAGTGGCGAGTTATCAATAAAGAAGTAGTGTATAACTCCGAATATGATATGTGATATGTGATGTGCGATATGCGATAGGCGATATGCGATATGCGACATGAGGAATGCTCTCGACCGTGAGTGGGAGATTGCGCGGGAGAGAGAAAGAGATAGCTGTGCGTAGGACAGATTCGATCGCCTCTCCCGCCTCTCGCGTGATATAAGTGATGCTCTCGACCGTGAGTGGGAGATTGCGCGGGAGAGAGGCAGAGATCTGTGCGTAAAACAGATTCGACCGCCTCT
>CAKNXH010000214.1:76206-123704 GCA_932178445.1 Andricus quercusramuli | reverse complement strand
GAGAGGCAGAGATCTGTGCGTAAAACAGATTCGACCGCCTCTCCCGCCCCTCGCCCTCACGTCCATTACTCGTAACGAAGATGCGTGTAATTGCACTTACATGACGACGACTGTCGTCGACTCACGCTTGATGGATCCTGGTCTCCGCTTCCAATGTCGGCTAGCCGAACTGCTCAGGCGGAAGTGCGTCGGGCTTGTAGTTGGAAAGCTGCAGGCTCGACTCTCGCTGACGACACCCGATGACTCCTGGTCTCTGCCTCCCTCGACGCCACGATCACCTCCCTGTCGTAGCTGCATCCGGCTCGAAGGACCAATGTTTCTCTTTGCTGGAGGGAGGGGGTGGCTGGAGAGCACACGAAATAAGAGACGCCAAATGTTGTTGAGATCAATGGTTTATTTGATCCACCACACTACACCACACTGCACCACACATTCGTACCGGTTGACCATACGCCTCGTTGGCTGTCACACGATGAGAGAGTACACCGAGGAACTGTCACTATGTGCCTATCGCGTAGCCACATACGCGCCGACCTACGTCCGTTCGGGGCGACGTGGGAAGAGTAACTGGGGGAAGTAGGTGCGCAACAGTCGACGAGAGGGACCTCGACGGTCCTCAAGGACGCCCTCTCTTGGAGACGAGCCAAAAACCAAACAAACCTTAAAGATGAATTTTTAACAAACAAGATCAATCTTTTGCGCAAGGGAACGAAATTTTATAAAAATACATTAATTTACAAAAAACTTGAATTTAGAAGATAAAAAGGGGAATTATCTACCAAATAGTTGGATTTCAACCCACATATGTAATTTTTTAGAAAAATTTAAATTTTCTATAAAATAGTTCAACTTTCATCCTGACAGTACCATTTTATTAAAAGTTTTCGAATTTTTAACAAAAAATATGATTTTTCAAAACAAAAGAGGGTGTTCAACTCAATTGTTAGTATTCAGCCAAAAAGATATTTTTTACAAAACATTTTAACAACTACATATAAATTTTCAACTTGAACGATAAATCTTCAATCAAAGCAAAATGTATTTTTAGAAATAGTAGTTTAACTTGAAACCAAGTCACATTTTGAACAAACAGTCACATTTTAAACAAAAACGATGAACTTTTAACTAAGACGATCAGCTCTCTAATAATGAATGATTAAATTTACAACAAAACAAGTGCACTTTCGTAACGTTACTTCTACCGCCCCCAATCTTACTATTGACAACCTAAGTTTTTGGCGTAACTCCCCTCTCACCCCCCTTAAATTGTTAACGTAGTTCATGGACGGTCCCTAATGGAAGACCCTCAGGTCCTTTTCACTTCAGAAAAATAAAAAAATTTTGAGCTAGTTTGAATAATGTTCTAATAAAAAATCCATAAAATTGTGCTTCCAGTATCAAGTTCAATGCCATCGTCGCCACCTAATCAGCCGACGACATCGCGACTTCCTAATCAGCGAATGTATATTCCTAGGTATAAGGATGAACCAGTGTTTGATAAAGATACTGGAGAACTTGTTACAATATTCCATCATCAAAGGCGCTTCAACATGGACAAGTTGGTATTCCAAGGTGAGACCGATATTTTGAGAAATAAAATACAATTTAGACAAAAATCAGAAATTTTTCATACGTCTCGTTATTTATGCTTGAGGGCCCATCAAACGCATTGAGGGCACATACAATTTTCACTTGCAAAAACAAAGTTCCCGTGGAAGCTTTTTTAACAACAATTTTCAACAAAAACTGCAATAGTTGAATTTCCGCATCAAGAAATTAGTTCTAAATAAAAGAAAACGAATCTTCCGCAAAACAGATAAATTTTCTACTACAATCAGTACCTTGTAGAATATCCAAGACATAGAGACCAATTCTCTACACACAAGAGTCCAGATTCCAACCGAAAATATAAAATTTCAACTAAAAAGTTGATTTTCAACGAAATAGTTGAATTTCGCGTGGTTTGGCTTAAAATTTGAATTTTCAATGCACTTGCTTTTACAGCCAAAAAATGTGACTTGTCTACTGTTAAAAAATGGTTAAAAAAAAATATAGATATTCTGAAGCTCAATTCGATCCGTTTTTTTTTCTTCAAGGATTGTGTTTACGGATGGTCTCCAAATCATGAGAATGTAAAAAGTTAACTTTTGAACCAACAGTTAAATTCTCAACCTAAATTATGAATCTTCAATCAAAAGAACGAATCCTTACTTAGGAAGTAATTTGGCGGAGACGCTGAATGGCGTGCGATTTAGTACAAATCAGTGAAAAAACAGAAAAACGAATATTGATCTATTTTATTTATTTTCAAATGAAAAATCGTCTTTCACTTATTATAGTCAAGATAAAAAGTCACTTCTTTGTGTATTTGACACAGCCAAATACCTACATTGCCGACCTCACTTTTTCAATTTTCCGAATTTTTTTTTGAATCTAAGAACTTTTTTTGTAAATGAAATTTCGGGCTGAAACTTTGGAAAATTTATGAGAAGACAATAAACCACGTTTATGTACCTTATTCGAGGAAGAACTTCGCAAAAATTATTTTCGAAGAAATTAAAACTGGGTGCATTTTTTGAACCTAAGAACTTTTTTTATAAGTAAAATATCGGCTTCAAACTTTCAGAAATGCAAGAGCTGACAGTAAAGTACGTTTATGTACATTATTTGAGCTTAAAAGATGCAAAAAGGAAAATTCCAACTAAGTGTCAACTCCGGTTCCGCTTGCTAGTTCGGTCGGTATTTTTGCGATGGGCACGACAATGCGAAGTCTGGCGGCCACTAATCGAGGCTCTATCAGCTGACTCGTCTACATCTGAAATATGGGGTCCACGCTGTCAAAGATTGATGATCCGGTGTTCTTACAATGATATTTTTTGAAAGTTGTGTCCAGCATAAAAGTTGAGTGAAATATGTTGTTTCAATGTTGAATTATGTAAGTATTGAAATCGCTATTGGCCTCGTTCAGTGGCCGCCAGACTTCGCATTTTCGTGCTCATCGCGAATACCGACCGAACTGGCAAGCGTTGTTGACATTTAGTTTGAATTTTTCTTTTTGCATCTTTTATACTCAAATGATGTACATAAATGTACTTCACTGTCGGCGCTTGCATTTCTCAAAGTTTGAAGCCGATATTTCACTTATAAAAAAAGTTCTTAGGTTCAAAAAATGCACCCAGTTTTAATTTTTTGGAGAATAATTTTTTGGGAGATTCCTCATCGAATAAAGTACGTAAACGTAGTTTATTTTCTTCTCATACATTTTCCAAAGTTTCAGCCCGAAATTTTATTTACAAAAAAAGTTCTTAGATTCAACAAACAATTTGGAAAATTGAAAAAGTGAGGTCGGTAATGTAGGTATTTGGCTATGTCACATGCCCTTTTCCACTTTCAGTTGCGCAAACATACCCGCCCCATCCCTAGTAGTTCTAAGCTTATGATTTTTTTAATCATATGAATAAATTGAGAACTATATTTTTTTTTTTATAACCAGGAAAGGACCCAAACGATATTCCTGATTATTCTTGGCTGTGGCGTGTAGGACCTCCTAATCTGCTTGCAAGATTCTTCGAACGCAAGATTCAAGATACGTGGGGTATGTTATAAAACAGTTTATGCTTGAATTAAAATGCATGTGATAGTCCAGGCAGCTAATGCAAAAAAGCTCTTTTCACCTTTTAGAATAGGAACCCTGCATGAATTACATAAATTTTTCCTAAAATTTGGAGAAAAAACAATTCTTAATAAAAAATACAATATTCGACTCAAACAGACGATCCTTCTACAGAAAAAAGGTGAATTTTCAATCAAATAGATGAATTTTCAATCAAAAAGATGGATTTTTGAAGAAGAAAAATTTCTAGTAAAAAAGGCGAATCTTCAAAGAAAAACATATAAATTCTTAAGCGAATAGTTGAATCTTTAATTAAGAAGATTGAAAAAATGATTGTATATACATGAATTTTCAAGAAAGTTTGATTTTGTAACAATTTTTCAAATTTTCAAACCAAAAACATATTTTTCATAAATCAATTGAATCTTCTATCCAAAAATATGAATTAAGAACAGAAAATTAGTTTCCAACACAAAAACACGAGCTTTCTGCATAAACATGAATTTTCAACAATATACTTCGCATTTCAAGCAAAAACATCATTTTTCGAGCAAAAAAATATTTTTTTCTAGCAAAGAAAACGAATCTTCAAAAAATACATTAATTTTGAACCAAATAGTTAAATTTTCAAACAGAATGATGATTGAAAGAAAAGATTTTTTGGTCGAATGGTCGAATTCTGTATGAAATTTTGAATTTGAATGCCACAAATAATAGAATTTTTACAACTAAATTGAATTATTTATTTTATTATCATCTTAAATTATTTTACATTGGTTAATCAAATAGTTCAAAAGTAAACGTGGTAACTTATCGAAGATAAGGGTTGTATTTTTTTTGCTCAAATTTCTTCAGAATATTCTCACTTTCAATAGTTCCGCGAGACATTTCCCTCTCTAATTCAATTGAAATGTTCAAACTTTTTTCGAATACAATTCTGGGACGCGTGTTTCTATTACGCAGTTAAGCGCAATTTACATAGCTGTTCTAAGTTGATCGTTTTTCTTAATTTTTAAGTAATATAATGAATATATTTTTATTACATTATCAGATCATCGTGGCAGGAGGGTTTCAGTTAAACCAAAAAAGAATGATCTAGTAGTGGATCGTGATGGTTTCACGATTACGGGAATATTTCGTGATGAGGACCACTATGAAGAAATTGTTCGCCGAATTTACCCTTAATTTCTTTCTTCACATTTTTCACCTCAACGAACCTTGCCTGTCCACTGCTATCGCTTTGCAACGTATCTGGGTACTCAATGGTCCATAGAAAATAACCAAAGGTGAAAGAGTTTCAGATACAAATTCTTGGGTTAATCTGGCTACAACTAAAAAAAAAAAAAACATTCGAGGTATGTACAGGTAAAATTGAACAGTGATTTTAATTTTACCCTCGCCGATTTCCAGTTTTTGCATTCCGAGAATACCCGAAAAATGCATCTCTCCAACGATTTCTAGTTTTGTTTTTTCTGTGTCAAGGCGTAAGCAGATGTTGAATAACTCATGAGTACTGATGGAGTTTTCCATGAGCTAAGCTTGCCTTTATTGATGCCTGTATGTTTGCAAATCGACTAATTTTCATATATGAGCATTGTCTTTTTTAATTACTTAAAATTTTATCCTAATAGCCTCCTGACATATTGATAACCTGACCAATTATCAATATATCCGAGAACTGTCCTTTCCTAAATTAATTACATTAAATAAGCATGCTCAGTAAGGCAGGCTTGGCTCAACAACTAGAATAATATTTTAAGTCGTTAATAGTTCCAGGTTTTTAGGGTAATCATTAATATAAATTAGAATGTTTTTTTTGGCATTAATGAAAGTTATAAGTTATAATTATTATCATTGCAGAGTACTGGGATCTAATATATTCATACATTAAGTTACAAAGTCTTAGCATTATTATAATTACGACTGCTATAATTAAAATTTTGTTGTATATTTTAGCAATTTTATTATTCTATGATACGGATTATAATCTTATAGAAATTATGTTATAATAGTTATTTCCTATAACGATTATATTGTTAGAACTATAATATCATTTTACTAGCTTTGTATCGATACAAATGAAACAAGACGAGAGCAGGTATCAGGTACACCACGTAAGGACAGCTTTTGTCTTCACTCGCTGACGCTTGACTCCTGCTAAGCCTTGCTTCTCCTCTCTCACTGAGAATCACCAACCACCAGGGACATCTTCCTGTCCCTTGGTTGTGTCTCTCACATTGGTGTATTTAGTTTTGAAAATATTATATTCTGTAGTTGTCGAGAAATGATATTGTACATAAATTGTTCCTTCCTGCTTCTAGGCAGCTCTGACTTCCGATTTCGTTTTCAGTAATGCTTCAAGGCAGCAATTGATCATGTTTGAACAATCAATTTTCATAGCAATAGCAAATGTTAAAAGTTCGAGTACGTCGACGCCCCGTAATGCTTTTTGCAGGTCAAAATTCGGCGCTGTAGAATTTGATGACTTTCTGTATTTTATTTGAAAAAACTTCGGCAACAGGGTAAGGGTCGGTCAGTACCAACTCATTTTCTTTCGGTTTGAAGAAACAGTCGTGTCCGGTATATAGCCGTCGTCAGGTACAGTACTTGAAATTTACTTCCAATGTATCTCGCTCGACAACTCAGGTTGTGGAGTCTTTTTGAATAAACATTTATTGTATAGTGCAAATAAATTTTGTTATTGACGTCGTTTCCTCTCATTTTGAGATCAGATGTATTGTGTCGAACGTAGCCACTAGTATAAAACTTATTAATCGAAAAATAATATGTGAGATATGCAAACATTACATATGAAAAATTATTTACTTTCAGAAGACCTTCAAATGTACTTTGAGACCATTTTTTTATCATGTTCTTGTTTTACTCGCGATTATGCTTCTAAAAAATTTAAACAAATTCATGTTCCGTCTAAAGTATGCAGCATACGAAAAAAGTTCAAATAACAAATGCTTGCTTCCAAGGAGACCCACAAACTGGCACGTAAATATTTTTTGATAGAACACATAATGCCAACTGACGCGACACTAGAGATTTTTATTAAGTCTCAATAGAATCTTGAACACGTATTCCAGACTTCGGGCGTTTAGTCAGTTTATCATGAATAATATTTTTTTTTAGTTTTTAGTGAATTATGTAGTATGTTTAATTTTTTAGCAAGCATTGAAAGATTGTATGACACGATATTCTTAAATATATTAGCACGATCGGTCAATTGAATAGAGGAGAGTGGGGCCTAGCTGACAGTGGCTGAGGTGAAAATTTTTGTCTGAGCTTGGGAAAATGTCTCTGTCTCTTCTGTATTTTGCTAGGTATGTGAGATTGATCCTATGATATGCCTCCGCAAAGTTTGCGAATGTTCGAAATGAATCCTTGAAAGTCATTGAAAAATGTCCTATATGATGAGTGGAAAAAAAGTTTTTGATATAATTTATTTGGAACAATTTTTGTTGAAATTAGTTAGTCCACTTTGATTTTACAACTTCATTACTTGTCGTGAAACTGGTAGACATTGATTTAAAAATGTGATTAACAGTACTGATAATAATTTGGTCTTGAGTTATGAAAACACCTTTACTTTATTGGTGGAAGAACAGATTGCGGGATCTAATAAATGACGTTTTCAATTTTAACAGTTTGTTTTATCCTAAAAAATATTTTAACGCATCTTCCACGTAGTCGACGCTTATTGGAAGTTTTCATAATTCTGAAGGTTTTGTGCGTAATAACGACCGATAGTGATCAGTATATATAACAGCGAATATTTTCAAACTGTCTCACTCACCGTTCAGAAAATCTTCCTGTGAAAATGAAGATCTACGTTAGCGCTCTGCTCCTCACCACTGGGATTGTTCTGCATTTTGGTTGTTAGTATACTCAATATAATATCAATCTCAAATTTAAATATAAAACATAACATACTTCCAGGATAACACAGTCCAACCTATTGAGCTAAAGATCAGAATAAGCAATTACGCAAAGTTGAATTTCAACTTTTTAAACCATTCTTTTATCCACTTATTCAATTTCTATGGTATTTCTGTATGTATTCTTGAACGCTGTTTCTAAAACTAACCTTAAATTTCTTGTAGCATAGATATTTCCGGAGATATTCTAGATTTAATATTCAATATCTCGTAAAAATGATAAAATCATATTGTGCATGTGCAAAAAAGTGAAAAAACATAAGGTCATTTTCGAAAACATAGGATCATAGTACATACATCAGACTCTAATTTCAGCCCTACTCAAAACCTTCAGCATTGTCGGTTGGAATGATAAGTGTTTTCAGAGACAACCATGTAGTTTTGTGAATTTAGAACCTATTTTTCGAAAAACGCGAAAAGATAGAATATTACTTGGATTCATATTCTACGGAAAAATCATACTGAAATGTACCAATAATTGATGATACACAAAGTCTTGTTATCGAGTGTTGTTTAAATCTTCTCTATAAACACATGTCGAACTCAAAGATGCTTTGATTTGCGATTCACCCGCTTTCACAGTTTTTCGTTTTTAATATATAAAATGTTTAATTGTTCAATGTCATGCTGCTAACAATTTCAATACATAATATCATTCTATTACTAAAGCTTCCGTTAATTAATCATAAATTCTTAAAAACTAAGCTTCTGAGTAGCTTAATTTTGACTGCACAGAAATTAAAATGGTTAAGTATTCAATTCCTAATTTCCAATTTAATCTGCTAAAAATTATTAAGGCTGGAATGTTATTTATAAACTCATACATTTGAAATTGGAAGTATTCGGGTTCAGGGTTGTGCAATCTTGAAAAATGTCGACATGTAACTAAAATTTGGTGAAGATAACGTTGAATCAACACAAATCTGTCTTGCTCGCATATTTGTCCAAACTGTGAACATGTGCAATACCAGAAAATAGTTTGACATACAAGTTTTTTCTGTTGATACAACGTTATCACTGCTGCGGCTTCAAACATTTTGCTTGATTTTAGGCACGACAATTATTAAATCTGATTTTTCTTTTCCATCAAAATTTCATCATTCAGTTCCAAAGGATTGCATTTGGAATCGTATGTATAATCCGACCTTACATAGCCTACGAAACTCCCATTATATCAGATGATGATAAAATTTGTATGATTAAATAAATGTATTTGACGGTATTTTAATTCATTCAGGGAAACTTATTATTCAATTTGATAATAAACGATAAGATGAATTTGTAATAATATATTAATCTATATATTCTTTCATAAACAATTTTTAGCATTAATTTTTTTGATGTTCAAATGCTAATTTATCAAAGATGTATTTTAATTGAATACTTGATCAAAATTCGTCAAAAAATTTGGAAGCTGTTAATTTCAGTGAGAGCTATAAGAAATGAAATTAGTTTGTGTGGAAATGATTATTTCCCCGTTGGAAATTTTGTGATCATTGATTATTTTCAATTCAAAGGGAATATGATTGTACAAAATGTTCCGAAGTAAAAAAAAATTTAGAATATTTAAATCTAAAAACATCAAACTCAGACCTGATTAAAATTGAAACCAATGTGTTTTAACAATTCAAAGGTTTCGTTTTGTTTTTACATTCTCATCCTATAATGAGAAGGTATTAGATTTGTGTCAAATTTACCCCCGCCCGTTTTTGTCAAATTTCCACATTTTGATACCCCCCGAACCCAAAGAACAGGTTTTTACGAAATGTCTGTCTGTTAGTCAGTGTCTGTTTGTTAGTCTGTAGATTTTTGGATTGTGAGCTCGATAACTTTCGAAATCATTAACGTATTGGATTGAGCTTTGCTATACTCTTTAAGTGTCCTAAAGATTCAAAAGTTCCATATTGTGCCAGAAATTAATATAATTGAAAAAATACCTATTTTCTTAATCAGGTGCGAGAGAAATAAGTACACTGAGCGAAGAATTCCCGAGTGGTTCAAGTTTACACCCCAATAGTTCGGGTGGCTTCTCTTTTTTTCTGCTTCGCACGAAGGATTGGTTTCGCTCGCGCGACTGAGTCGTGCGAGCACCCCAACCATTAGGGTGCTCACCCGAAACAGCAGCGACCGAACCGGTGCGGTGGGGCGCCCGCTCGAACGATTGAGGAGCTTGCACGAATGATTCGGGAGATTCTAGTCGTCAACCGCGTTGGATGTTGCACGATAATTTTAATACAAGTCTTCGAATTTTCAACCAAAAATATCATGTTACAATTTTTTCCCCTCACTTCTTATTTTTCAACAATAAGTTACATTTTTAAACAAAAACGATGAGTTTTCAACTAAGACTAGTAGTTTTCTGATAATGAATGATCAAATTTTCAACCAAACAAGTGCACCTTCGTAACGTTACTTTTACTGACCCCCCCCCCCCCCCACCCTCTCCCAATATCACTATCAACAACCTTAGTTTTGAGCGTGACCCTCCTCTCAGACCTCTCAAATTTTTAACGTAGTTTATGGACGGCCCTTAATAGAAGACACCTAGGGCCTCTTAAATTCAGGAAAATAAAATATTTAGAGTTCGTTAGAATAATTTATAATAAAAAATCCATACATTCGTGCTTCAGTATCAAGTTCAATGCCATCGTCGCCACCTAATCAGCCCAGATCGCGACGTCCCAATCAGGGGACATCGCGACTTTACGAGCCCTTATTTCGGGATCGACCAGTGTTCGATAAAGAGACTGGAGAACTTGTTACAATATTCCATCAGCAAAGGCGCTTCAACATGGACAAGTTGGTATTCGAAGGTGAGACCGATAATTTAAGAAATAAAATACAATTTAGACTAAAATCAGGAAATTTGCATACGTCTCGTTATTTATGCTTGAGGTCCCAACAGACGCATCAAGGGCACATTGAATTTACACTTGAGGAAACGAAGTTCCCTTGGAGGTTGTCAAAGAATTTTTCCAATTTTAATTTTTGTGTTATCTGGAGGTTAAATGTTATTGCAAATCTCTTTCTACCTAAAAAAAATAGCAGGCAGAATATTCTAACGACAAAAATTTGTTTCTTTCCATTTAAATGAAATTATTCATTTTCAACAAATTTATTTTAAATAGAAGAAAACAAATCTTCTACAAAACAGTTGAATTTTTCACTGCATAAGAAAATTTGCTACGTAACTATACAATATCCATGACCAAAACACAAATTTCACGATCAACCCCTCTAAGAAAATTCTGGATCCGCCCTTGATCGTCAAATGATTATTGACTTTCTATGGATTTTCCAAGGCGAGAAATTTGAAACAGCTTTTCTCTGTGACTTTTCCGAAATTTTGCATTCAAGAAGCTTTAGCCTTATTATTGGATTATCCACTTGGTCGATTTTTTCCCGCAATGTTTCAACAAACAAAAAACATTTTGGGATTATAACAAGCATGACACTTATAAAAAATTCAAAATCATTGCATTTTCCAAACATTTCCACCACAAGTTTATTTAAATAGAAGTTTTTCCGATAATTTTGCTCAATTTCAGAGCATATTAGTTCAATCCAGGAATAACTTATATTTCACATTGACCTAACTATTCCAGTACTTTTTAATAAAGCAGATTTCCGTCAAACAAATGGGATTTTCGTGGGAAAAGTATTTCTTTAATTATTGAATAAACCGCGGGCGAGTCACTCCCTTGTATACTTTCTTTTCAATTTACTTCCACTCTTGTTGCGCAAACGTACCCGCTCCATCCCTAGTAGTTTTGAGATTTTGATTTTTTTAAACATGAGAATGAATTATTAACTCTATTTTTATTTTACAACCAGAAAAGGACCCAAACCTTATTCCTGATCTTTCTTGGTTGTGGCGTGCAGGACCTCTTGCTCTGAAGGGAAAATTCTCTGGAAACAAGATTTACTATCCTCATGGTAAGTTATAAAATAGTTTCTACTTTAATTAAAGTGCATGTGATAGTCCACGCAACTCATGCAAAGATAACCCTTTTCACCTTTCAAACTAAGGACCCTGCATAAATTATCTACAATTTTTCTGCAGTTCAGAAAAAAATTAATTTTCAACAAAAA
This sequence comes from Andricus quercusramuli, assembly GCA_932178445.1. Taxonomy (NCBI): domain Eukaryota; kingdom Metazoa; phylum Arthropoda; class Insecta; order Hymenoptera; family Cynipidae; genus Andricus; species Andricus quercusramuli. The sequence goes on along the minus strand of CAKNXH010000214.1, from coordinate 112,055 downwards.
ATGTAATCTTCAACTAAAACAGACGAGCTTTCTACAAAAAAGGTGAATTTTTAATTGAATGGTTGTATTTCCAACCAAAAAGATGAATTTTTAAAGAAGAAAAAAAATGTCTGCCGACAAAGACGAATCTTAAACGGAAAACATAAATTCTTGAACAACTGGTTAAATTTTCAATCAAGAAGAATAATTTTCTACCAAAAAAGACGAATGCTCATCAATGCACTTAAATTTTCTTCTCGAATAGTTGAATTTTCCACTGAAAACCAATCTTTGTATATACATAAATTTTCAACGTAATGGCTGAATTTGTGAGCAAGTAGATAATTTTATAAGAAAAGGCAAATTTCCATTAAATCACATGAAACTTTTAACAAAAAGTTGATGTTGTTACCGGAAAATTGCACATTTTCACTCAAAAACTGAATATTTCAATTTTCATATGAAAAATTAATTTTTAATGCAAAAACGAATATGATACAAAAAAGATTGATTTTCTTACAAAGTTTTGAATTTTCAAGCCCAAGAGAAAAATTGTCTACAAATCAATTGAATTTTCTATCCCAAGATATGAATTTAGAACAGAAAATTAGTTTTCATCCCAAAAACCGAGCTTTCTGCATAAAAGTGAATTCTCAACAATATACTTGAATTTTAAACCAAAAAGATATTTTTTCAAGCAAGAAGAATAATTTTCGACCAAAGAAGACGAATGTTCAACAAAATACATTAATTTTGAACCAAATACTTAAATTTTCAACCAGGATGATTATTGTTAAATTCTCAACAAAGGATATTAATTTTCTATTAAAAGAGACGAATTCTTAAAGAAAAGATTTTTTTATCGAATGTTTGAATTCTCAAATAGTTCAAAAGTAAACCTGGCAAATTATGGAAGATAATAGTTGTATTTTTTTCAGAATTTACGCACTTTTTTTCTTCCACCGGACATTTTTCTCTATAATGCAATAAGAAAAGGCAATCTTGGTAAACAGGCATTTTCAAACTTTTTTTCAAAAAATTTCAGGGACGCGTGGTTCTATTAAATTAAAAGTTTCCATTACGGCCACTAAATGAACCGATGAAAAAAATGCACATACCTAGTTACAGAGAAAAAAAGACTAGTAGATGCCTGGACTATCAAGGCACATACATGTAAATGTTAAACAACCTTTGCTTAGCTCTTAAATGTACATAATTTTTCTAATGTAAAAAAAATTGTACATATTCAAGAAAAAGTAATTTTTTGCACAATAATTGGTAGACAGTAAAGCACAATTCACATAGCAGTTCTAAGTTGATAGTGTTTCTTAATATTCAAATTAATTAATTAATGTATTTTTATTACATTGCCAGACATGTGTAATAACGAGGCTACAATTGAACCTCAAAGGAATGATCTTGTAGTGGATCCTACAGGTTACACGATTAAGGGAATATTTCGTGATCGTGACCACTATGATGAAATTGTTGGCCGAATTTACCATTAATTTCTTTCTTCTTAATTTTTGCCGCTACAAACCTTGCCTGTTCACTGCTGTTGTTTTAAAATGTACCTGGGTACTCGATGTTTCACAGAAAAACCCAAAGGTTCAAGAGATTCAGGTGAAAATGCTGGGTTATAATCTGCCTAGTTATTGCAACGACTTCTAGTTTTCACTTTTTTTTTTGATTAATGCGTATGCAGATGTTGGATGACTCACGGGTACCCATGGAGTTTTCCATGAGCTAAGCTTGCCTTTATGTCCGATTGCCTGTATGTTCGACAATCGTCTAATTTTCATGTAATGTCATTGTTTTTTTTCAGTACCTTTCAATTTTATTCTGATTGCCTTCTGAATTATTGATGACCTGACAAATTATCAATATATTGGAGAACTTTCCTTTTCTAAATTAATTACATTAAATAAGCGTGTTCAATAAGGCAGGATTGGCTCAAAAATTAGAATAGCATTCCAAGTCGTTAGCAGTCTCAGATTTTTGAGGTACTCATTAGTATAAATTAGAATGTTCATTTTTGGCATACACTGATAGGAATAAACATGTGGTACAGCAATATTTATGATTAGATGAACCCTATTTTATTGCTGGTATAGATACAGCCATACAGGATGTCTGTTTTGGCCATCCGATTCTTGTTGCTTATGAAGGCAGACGCGCAGGCGCGAGCGAGATGTGCCTGTTGCAAACAAAGCAAACTGAGTCGGGCAAATCATTCATACAAAAGATATTGCTAAACGTAAACATTTTGAAGATAGTTGACTCAGGTAAATGTTTATAGAATTACACATTTCATATAATAGAAACACATATATCAGAGTTTTGTACCACAAATATAAATAAGTTGTATTTACCATATTTCAGCAAGTCCATTTCATACTCTTTGCGATTGAATCACACGTATCATATTATAAATATACTCATAATTTTTTAGCCTACGATCGTATGGTTAAATCAGCGTCACCATTTCTATCAGTGTATATGTAAGTTATAAGCCATAATTGTTATTATTGTAGAGTATTTTGATCTAATATATTTATATAGTAAATTAAAATGTCTTAGCATTATTGCGATACTGTTATCATTAAAATTTTGTCTTATATTATAGCAATTCTGTTGTTCTATATTAAAGATTAAAATTTTATAGAAATTACGTTATAATTATTATTATAAATAATTATTGCAATAGCAGGTGTTACAAGTTTCAGCCCGTCGATGGCCCATAAGGCTTTGTTGCAGGTTAAGATTCGGCGTTGTAAAAGTTGATGAATTTCTGTATTGTCTTAAAAAACTCATCCGCAACGGTGTAAGGGTAGGTCATCAAAAACAAATTTTCCTTCCATTTGATGAGTCAGTCTTGTCCTGTATTTATCCGTCATCAGTGACAGTACTTGAAATTTATTTTCGATGTATCTCGCTCGACATCTCTAGTTGTGGTGTCTTTTTTAATAAACATTTATTATTTAGTGAAAACAAATTTAGTTATTGACGTCGATCCCTCTCATCGTAAGATCAGCTGTATTGTGTGAAACTTATCCACAAGAATAAAACTTATTTATCTAGTTTCTTAAATAAAAAATGACTTAAAAAAAGTCTCGGCTTAGCCAAACTCTCTCCTAATTTAATAATAATAAAAAAATAATTATGATGGGTACTATATTAAATTGAATTCAAATCGAATCAAATTTAAATCTCTTCATGTAAAAATATTGTCTTTTCAACAAAGTAGATGCAGTTCAAATCAAGAAGGATTCATTTTCTACCAAAAAATATTATTTTCCAAAAACATAAATAGACTCTCAACCGAATATTACCATATTTCTATTTTCTGAAGAAATCAAAATTTATGTGGTGAATATACTTAAACAATAATTAAAAAGTGTAAAATAATTCTGTAACGTCCGAGAATCCAAATAGGAGAAGAAAAAAACAACGAAGTTGTGTCAACACTATCGGACAATATTTATTGAAGTTAAAAAAGAGTAACCTGACGTTTCGAAAACCCACTGTTTCCATCATCAGGGGAATAACATCATAAAAATTCTAAGGAATAATCTAATAAAAATCTATTAATATATTAAAAGAACAGTATCGCCAACGGCGATACCACGCTGAAAACACCAATTCCCGTAAGATCACTGAAGTTAAGCAGCGTTGGGCGCGGTTAGTACTTGGATGGGTGACCGTTCGGGAATACTGCGTGGTGTTGGCCCGTCGTGGGTGTGGTGGACCCACACTGGTAGTATTTATCCACCTAGAAACACTACCCGAATCGGGTAGTGAGGCAATGAACTTTCGAGTTCGAACAGCTAATCAATTTTTTTTTCTCTCAAGAATAAAACGAAAAATACGCATCCTATAAAAAAATGATCACTGAAAAATTTGTAGGTCTTTCTTTGATTGAAAAACTTTTATTCCCTCATTTTTCTGTAGCTTGTGTCCTTTGTCCAAAAATTGAATTTTATTATTATTACGAATAAAACAAAAACTAAGTGTCCTATGAAAAATCAAAGTTTTTTGTTCCTTGTCTTTTTTCACATCATGCGTTGTTTGGTCCAAAATAGAATGTTTGTATCTCGAAAAAAGTAGCCTCAACAATTTTGGAAATGCTCTAACTTTTTGAATTTTTACCAAAATTAGTCGACTAACAAACACGCTCTTACTTTTTAGGCTTTCAAAGAGTGGGCACAAGCAAAATCCAATCGGATCAATCTTTCGAAAGTTATCGTGCTTATAGGACACTACAGACTACAGACTGCAGACAGAAAACTTCGTAAAAATCTTTTTTTCTTCTCTTTCCTAATTTTTACCCCAAGAAAGGCCCCAAGACAGGTTGAAACGTCGATTTTTCCCTAAATAAGATGAATCTTCATTTGTTCGAAGATTAACTTAATTTTGAAAATTCAAATTTGCGGGTTGGAAAATCCGATGTTTAAAAAAATTGCTTCTCTGGCAAACCAAATCTGGAAGTCCTTTATGTTTCCCAAACTTTTCACCTAAATCCATTCTTTTTTGAGAAACATGGGATAATACGCAAACGCATCTACATCTTCACGTAGCTAAATTTTTGAACCAGAAAGGTGAATTTATAATCAAGAAGATTCATTTTCCACAAAAAATAAGATTTTTCAACAAAATACGTTAATTTATAACCAAAGATTTTTGAAAAAAATAGTGCAAACTCAAACAAATATTTGGTTTTGTTATCATCTTTCTAAATTTTCCACCTAAAAGGATGATTTTCGGACAAAATATTTGAGTTTTCGAAAGACAAAAATTTATTATCAACCAAAGAATGGCGTTCAAACTAGAAACTTGAAGTTCCAAACTAGCATAATTAGTTTTTATCACACAGAAAAAAAAAGAAGACGAATTTTTCATCGATTTCCGACGAAAGATTCGTTGCAACAAAAATCAACTTCACAGGATAAACTTTACACAAATATCGGTTAAACTTTCTTTTTTATTCCATGACAAACACATGTATTTTGAAAGACGCGAAGATGGCTGAACAAAACTTTATCTCGCTAAAAAATTTCCTGCAACAAATTTTATTCTTAGTTTTTTCTGTGCAACGAACTTTAACTTTTATCAAGTAGCTGAATTTTCCGTTAGAAAAAATTCATTCTTAACAAAAAATATAATAGTTTTTGTTTCTAACCAAAACGATATTAACTTTAAATCAAGAAAAGTCGTACCCGTGCAGAAATTTCGGTGAGGGCCGGATTGGGTGCGAATATAATATTGCTTTAAATACCCTATCAATTCCAGATTCGCTGTTTTCTCTCTATGAAGTATTCATCTTGAAAAATATGGGAACACTCTAAAGTATAACGTTGTGAAGTGAAATTTGTCATATGACGTAATCAATACTATTTCGTCTGTTATTATTTCACTGTACACAAAATTATTATGTGAAATCCATAACAAAATGTTGAAGGATAAACGAAATTTTTTCCTAAAGAAAACATTGTGCGCGTAACGCGCATAATGTTCTAGTAATTCTACAAAATTACTAGGTACGTGACATTGATGCTATATGATCCCGCAAAGTTTGAGAATGTTAAAAATGGATTTTTGACAATTATTTTCAAAATTTCTATATTGAACTCTGTGAAAAAAATGCTTTGATATAATTCATTACGAATATTTTTGTGTCAAATTAGTTAGTCCACTTTGATTTCACAAATTCATGGCTTGACAAGATATTAGCAAACATTTACTTTACAAATGTGGTTGATTGTGCTGATAACGATTTGTACGTGGGAGATAAAAACACCTATATTTTATTAGTAGCAGAAAAGAGTAAGAAGTGTAAGAAATGAAGATTTCAATTTGAACAGTTTGTTCTAGATTAAAATATATCGCAACGCCTCTTCCACGTAGTCAAAGTACATTGGAAGTTTTCATAATTCTAAAGGTTTTGTATGTAATGATAACTGATAAAGATCAGTATATATAGCAGCGAATATTGCAAAACTGTCTTGCACACCATTCAGAAAATCTTCATTTAAAAATGAAGATCTACATCAGCGCTCTGCTTCTTGCCATCGGGGTTATTCTGCATTTTGATGGTGAGTATACTCTATATGATATAAATTTCAAATCTAAATATAAAATATTACATATTCACAGAATAACAAAGCTGACTCTATTAAGCTGAAGTTCAAAATATGAAATTACACTCAGTTTAAAAATTTTAATGTTTTAAACCATATCGTCTTTAATCTTCTCAGAATCTTGTCACCTACTGTTACAAAAATATTGAAAACATACCGAAATTCCACCGCTGAGTGATAAAATTTAATTTCTTTCTAAACATTCTCTCTACATCTCACGTCGTTTAGCTCAAAATTGAAATTTTTCTCCATAGTATATTCCATAAATAAAAAGAAAATGAAAAATACTATTGGAAAACGGCTACAGACAGACAGACACACGCCATCGCCAATACTTGATTTTTGGCCTCCGAGAAAAAAACAAACATATTTCCTATAGTTTAAATTTGAACCTACAAGTTGATTTTGCAACAAGAAAAGATGACTCGCCTACTATAAAAGATTAATCTTTCTTCCAATATGACGAACTTTCAAAAAAATAATTGAATTTTCCGCTCGAAAATATGAATTTTCAACGGAAAAGTTAAATTCTAACCAAAAAGTTTAATTTTTCAGTCAAAAAGATTTCTTTTACAAAATAGAAGAATTTTTATTCCGAAATGATAAATTACTAAAATAGTTGAATCTTCAACCAGAAAGCTAAATTTTCTACCGTGAAAGATTAAGTTTCAACAAGAACACAAATTTTCAACAATTTGAAATAAACGGAGAAGAATAATTTTCAGAAAAAGTAGTTGAATTCTCAACCAGAGCGAATATTTTCAACAAACATTGTATAAAACCAAAAGACAAATTTTGACAAAAAGGAATGACTTTTCAACCAAATGATTGAATTTTCAACCTACTGTTGTGAATTTCGAAATAACTTCTTGAACAAAAAACAAGAACTCCAACCATAAAGTTTAACTTTCAACAAAAAAGATTAATTTTCTACTGAAAGAGAGCAATTTACAGCAAAATACATAAATTTCAAAACAGTTGAATTTCTAATTTCAACCGGCATATACAATCAGCCCCAAAAAATACCAAAAATACGATTTTTCAAACCAAAAGACGATATTCAACCAAATTGTTAGCTTTAAGCCAAAAAGATGAAATTTTCTACAAAACAGTTTAATTTTCAACCAGAAAATATAAATTTTCAACTTGAATGATGAATATTCAATCAAAGCAAAGTGCATTTCTAAAACAGTAATTTACCTTCAAACCAAGTAGTTCATTTTTCAACTTAAAGAGATGAATGTTATAAGCATGTTACAAGCTGTACTATTGCGAGGCTATATTTCGCAAACTTTGTTCAAATTTATCATCAGGAAACGTACTATAGTAAATGTTATCCATGTTCGTAACATTACTTTTGCTGATCCCCCCCCCCCCCAATCACACTATTAACAACCTTAGTTTTTGGCGTGACCTCCTCCTCTCGCCCCTTAAATTGTAAGCGTATTTTATGCAAAAATAAAAAGATATATAATATAATAATTAGATAAAATAATATGTAAAAATATGATAATAATGATGTATAATGAAATGAGAAAAACATAAAAAATTTACAGTTCTCTGCAACAATTTTTCTATATAAAATCCATACATTTGTGCTCCAAGTAACAAGTTCAATGCCATCGTCGCCACCTAATGAGCCGAGATCGCCACCTTATTACCAGCCTTTGTTTGAGGATCGAGCAGTGTTCAATAGAGAAAATGGAGAACTTATTGCAATATTCCATCAGCAAAGGCGCTTCACCATGGACAAGTTGGTATTCGAAGGTGAGACCGATAATTTAAGAAATAAAATACAATTTAGACCAAAATTCAGTGAATTCTCAAACGTCTTGTTATTCATGTTCGAGACAATATTTTCACTTGCGGAAACAAAGTTCCCTTGGTGGCTCTCAAAGAAAGTTTCAAATTTCAATTTTAGGGTTATCTGGAGGTTAAATATTATTGCAAATCTCTTTCTACCCAGAAAAAAGTAGCAGGCAGAATCTTCTGACGACAAAAATTATTTTTTTAAGTTTCCACCATTCATGGCACTTACGTTTCGCCATATAGGACGAAGAATTCTGAATTTCGAAATAACGATATCGGATTCAAACTCTGCGACGACGAAGGACTAAATGTGTCGATTTTTGTGCAGTTTCTAACGCCATTCAGAGAAATCTCCTCTTGTGGCAAAAGAATGTTTTTTTGAAGTAAATGGAAGTTCCTTTCAAATTTCAGATTCAGAGGAACCAAGAGGATTAATTTTCTACTATAAAAGATGAATTGTCAACAAGATACATACTTTTTTAACCAAATAGAGAACGTATTAAGCTAAAACGGCGAGCTTTCTCCAAAGAGGTTCAATTTTCAGTAAAATAATCACACTTTCAATAAACAAGATTAATCTTCTATCAGAGAGACGAATTTTGAACAAACGACACAAATTTGCTTCCGAACAGTTCAATTTTAAAACTGAAAAAATCAGTTGTTGACTAAAAATGTAACCGATAAATTTTAGTTTGGAAAAATTTAATTAAAAAAAATGGTAAAGAAAACAGTTTAATTTTTTTAACAAAAACTATCGAATTTTCAAGACAAACAAATGATTTCTATGTGCAAAGCAATTGAATTATCAACCCGAAAATATAAATTTTCATTGAAAAAAGTTCTCTTTCAATTAAATAGTTATATTCTAGGTTGAATAAAATTATTTTCCAAATTAGAAAAAGAATATTCAACAGAATACATCATTTTTATTTGAAAAACTGAGTTTCTATTCTGAAGAAAAAAACAATTTTCCATGAAAAATGCAATAGTTGAATTTCCACATCACAAAATTAATTTTAAATAAAAGGCAACGAATCTTCTACATTACAGGTGATTTTTCTTCTACATAGTCCTACCTAAATGTATAATATTTAAGACAAAGGAACAAATTTTCTACTGTCAAATAATGATTGAACAAAAATGATAGATTTTTGAAGAGCTTCAATTTTTCACTCAAACTTATTCACGTATAACCATTGATCCAGTTATGCTGGTGAACGAAATCGTTATTTCTGTTAGGACCTATGAAAAGTATGCCAAAGCTCAATGTTGTCTGTTGGATTTCTCAATGAATTCAATATGAAACGAGACCAAAATCCTATATAATTTATCGACAAATATAACGCAGCCTCGTAAAGATTTTACTGATTAGGTTCATAATAGCTATCCCTTTATAGTTTAATGGGTCATGTTCATCGCTATTCCTCTAAAGTATGAACATACCAACAGCAGACTATTGGTTAGGAACTTTTTCAGAGTTAAAAACAGGATTAAAAATAGGTAATATTGCTATAAAATTACCATCTGATAACAGTCTGGGCGGAAAAACATCCCGATAAAATCTGAACCAGTCACTCGTGCTCAATAAGTTTGCATATTCAGACCTAGTGTCGAACAGTTTGCCGTCTGCCAAAACTCCCTACTATTTTCAACATTTGGTAATCTTATAAGGGTTGTTTAAGAATGCTTTTTCTTTGCTACTTTGGTTGCCATTCGATATGAGTCTCGAGACTGGATATAACGGGCTAAGGAAAACTCAGAACGATTTCAAAAATACTGCTTGTAACTACGTGCAGATATCCCTTTCAGACGAGAGCACTGCGAGTTGAACCAGACATTTTTCTGATTATAAGGGCCGGAAGTACTGGGATCACCCCTCCATATTAGCATATTTGATTCGCTGGCAGCATGCGTTATTGCGGAAATTATGTTATTATACAAAAAATCAGCGTTATCATCATCATTGTATATAAGCGGTGAATTTGACAAAGCAGTATGAAAGGTGTCCGCTCCCTCGTCATTCCATTTTACAGACATTGATACGCCGACAAATTTGGTAGGCTCTCATTCCCTAGAACTTTTGAGTACAATATTAAAATCGAAAGCAACAATTAAATGATTTGATTGCAGCATCTTTTCGTTAAGTTGGTAAATTGATTCATCCTATCGGAAAATGAACAACCATTGCAGAGCGGTAGATCGTACGGTTCAAGGGACTCCACCAGTCTTTTGCCTCTTTTATTAACTTTAACATCTAAGGCCGATATCTAGGCTTATCATCAAGCTCTGCATCTGTTCATAGGTCGCCGCATTAAGTTGCGGCTGTGAAAGATTTATCACATGAGCATACAAGCAGGCGTAAAAAGTACAACAAACCTAGAAGCACTTTACACGTGAATGATGTCTGACCCATATAAATATCCGCCCCAATTCTACACTCGCAACAGTAATAACAGCAGTAACATCACGGCATCAAGCACTGGGAAAAATTCTTAGCGCAAGTTAAAAACACTCAACTCTCGGCACAAGACGGAGAAACAACAAACACGTCCTTACAGCTCGACTGCTCAAACAAGACTCCGACCTAACTAATCCAATACTTTTTAGTGAAACACCTTTTTTACAAAGAAATGAGCTTTTCATGCAAAAATTATTTGATCAGTTAATGAAGCAGTGGAAAAACAGAAAAATGAATATCGACTTATTTTATTTATTTTCAAATGGAAAATCTTCTTCCAATTATTGTAGCCAAGACAGCCATTCACTCCTTTGTATATTTTGCTTTTAAATTCACTTTTACTTTTAGTTGCACACACGTACAGGATCCATCCCCAAGTAGTTCCAAGTTTATTACTTTTTTCAAACATATGAATTAATTATTAACTATATTTTTCATTCACAACCAGAAAAGGACCCAAAACTCATTCCTGATCTTTATTGGCTGATGCGCAGAGGACACCGTAATGCGGTTGGAGAATTCTTCCAACAAAAGATTTACTTGAATGGTATGTTATAAAATAGGGTTTACTGGAATTGAAGCGCGTGCGATAGTCCTGGCACCTCATGCAAATCAGCCTTTTTCACCTTTTTAACTAGGAAGCTTCATGAATTACCTACATTTTTCCTGAATTTTGGAAAAATTGATTTCCAACAAAAAATATAATCGTCAACTCAAACAGCCGAGCATTCAACAAATAAGGGGAACTTGTAATCGAATGGATATATTTTTAAACAAGAAGAAAAATTTCTACAAAACAAAATGAATCTTCGACGAAACACATACATTCTCAAGCAAATAGTTAAATTTTTGATCAAAAAGAATAATTTTCTACAAACAAAAAAATACTTATCAGTGTTCATAATTTTTTTGTTGGAATGGTTGAATTTTCTGAAGAAAAAAGTAAATCTTTGTGTGTACATGAATTTTTAACATAATGGTCGAATTTTTGAGCAAGAAGATAATTTTCTAAGGAAAGGTGAATTTTCTTTGAATGAAATGAATCTTCTAATGAAACGTTCAATTTTTCAACGAAGAATGATACATTTTCACAAAAAAACTAATTATCTCAATTATCATATAAAAAAATTAATTTTTAATGCAAAAACGAACATGATACAAAAAGGTTTTATTTTCTAATAAATTTTTCAATTTGCTAGCTAACGAGACATAGTTTCCATAAATTAATTGAATTTTCTATGATAAAATGTGAATGGGGAGTAGAAAATTAATTTTCATCCCAAAAAGACGAGCTTTGCGCATCAAAGTGAATTTTCAACAATATAATTGCAATTTCAACTAAAAAGATCATTTTTCAAGCAATAAGAATCGTTCTCTACCAAAGCAGATGAATCTTCAACAAAATACATTAATATTGAGCGAAATAGTTAATTTTACAACCAGAATGATGATTAATGAGTTTTCGACAAAGAATATTAATTCATTTTAAAAAAGACGAATTTCCAAAGAGAAGATTTTTGTATCGAATGGTTGAATTCTCTATCAAAAAAGGCGAATATTCAACGGAAAACTCAAATTTTCAACAAAATATTTGAATAATGCTATAAATAATCAATTTTTTTTAACTTGATTTAATTGCAAATTTTTCGAATCATTATTTCTAATTATTTTTATATTGATTTAAGAATAGTTCGAAAGTAAACAATGCAACTCATCGAATATAAGCATTGTATTTTTTTTTGAAAAATTTCCAGCAACAAAAAACGCACCTACCTAGTTAAAGTGATGAAAAAACTAGCAGATGCTCGGACTATCAAGGCACATGATGATGTTAAAAAACCTTTGCACAAATTTTAAGAATACATAATTTTTTTTATGTAAAGAAAATTTGTCAATATTATTAAAGAAACCGAAAATGTATTTTTTTGGACAATAATTGGTAGACTTGCAGTCAAGCACAATTTACATATCACTTCTAAGTTGATCGTTTTTCATAAACTTTGAACTACTTAATAAATATATTTTCATTACTTCATCAGAGATGCATGGCACCGTGGTTAGGATTAAACCAAGGAAGAATGATTATGTAATGGATCCTCGTTATAACTGGATTAAGGGAATGTTTGGTGATAATGGCCGATATTATGAAATTGTTCGCAGAATTTACCCTTAATTTCTTTCTTCTCAATTTTCGTCTCAACGAACCTTGCCTGTCTACCGCTATTGTTCTGCAACGTACCTGAGTACTCGATGATTTATAGAAAAAACCGAAGGTCTTTACCGAATTTGGTCTTTACGATATTTCAATGAAATTGAATCTTCCTAGATGAAATACTTTAAATCAGTATTGAACCTTCCCCGCAACACTCCTAATTATATGATTAGATTAGAAACCAATAGATATAAATTGGAATATGAATGTGTGGCAAGGGCTATTAGATGGTGGATCAAAATTCTAGAGATGCCTGATGAAAGGTTGGTTAAAAGATGCTACAATAAACTAATTCAACTGAATCAATTAAAATCAAATAAGATAAAGTATAACTGGGCAACTCAAGTTGAACACATACTGGAGAACCTAGGATTTAAGTATGTATTCGTAAAGCAATGTCCGAAAGTTCCCAAACAGCAACTGGAGGAGACCGAATCGATTTCAAATCAGGCAGGTTCTACACTTGAAGTTGCAGAATCTCTCGGGGACAAAATATGTTATTTTTTAAAGGAAATTAGGCGATACGTATTTTTGCGATTTGTGAACAAAATTTTTTTCACAGAGTTATGCGTATTTGAATATATTGAAAATACCTTGTGAGTTTAATGCGGGCTAAATAACTTTTGTGGGCAGGAGAATTTTTTTCCTAAAATCGAATTTTCGCATTTTTCATGGAAACAACAACAGATACAAAAAATGTTGAGAAAATAGTTTTCACATTTAAAAAAGTTCTACAAAAAGTTCTCTTAGGCATTTATGATATCTTGTACCATTCCCGAGAAAAATGAAAAAATTCAATTTTCAGAAACAAAAAATTGTCTTCATTCCTGGCTTATGGAAATACCCACAATTTTTGTTGAATATTAGAAAAATATATACTTTCATGTGAGGAAAACTCCATGTTAGTTTTACGTAGACTGAACAATTTTTATCATCAGAAAATTATTTTTCATAAATTCGAATTTTGAAAATTTTTGCTGAAACAATTTAAGTTACAAAATGAATGTCAAGACAAGGAATTTTCTGACTGGAAAGTTTTTATATTCAATATATTTAATTATATTTCACATTTATGTGGGTATTTTTTAACAGTGTATAAAAACTTTATCTGAATCTCAGTTTAAAAAATAAATAAATAATACCTGGATTGATATTCAACAAAAATGGTGGGTATTTCCATAAGCCAGGAAAGAAGACAATTTTTTGTTTCAGAAAATTGAATTTCTTCATTTTTCTCGGAAATGGTACAAGATATCATGAATGCGTAAGAGAACTTTTTGTAGAACTTTTTGGAATGTGCAAACTATTTTCTCAACATTTTTTGTATTTGTTGTTGTTTTCATGAAAAATCCGAAAATTCGATTTTAGGAAAAAAATTCTCCTGCCCACAAAAGTCAGGGAAGAATAAACTAATCTAACCTACAGCAGAAGGTAGAAAAAGGCGCCAATTTTTGAATGTAACATAACAAACGAAGTGTTAAAGGGTTATTTAAGGAGTTATGAGTTATGAGGAAATTGTGATAAATTTTATAAAAATAATTCCACAATAGAATTGTAAGACTAATTAAAATGGTTAAGATCAGTGATAGTATTAAGACAATTACATAGCTTATTTGTTATATTACTTTATTTATTTATTTAAGAGAACAATTGTAACCCAGAGAGAGGGTCATTTTGCTGTTATATTTCTTTCAGAATTTAGCGCCTTCTTCTTCCTTCTATTGTATGTTAGGTTAATTGATTTTTCCTTGACAGATACTTTTGGAATTATTTTTATGGAAGCAGGATTCTTCGACCTTGCTCTCATAATAAAAAATGTTTTTTTACCTCTATCTTTCTTATGATAATTTAACTTTTATCCAAATTTTAATTTTGACATAGAATTCCTCTATATTGAATTTTAATTGGATACCCATTTATCTATATATTTAACTCTACGACTGTTTTTTAAATTGAATTTAAATTTGTTCATCTCAATAATTTAGTAAAATTATTATTATTAAACATTTTTAGATTAATTTTTGTAAATATGGTTGTCCTGATGATGGAAATGGTGTATTTCCGAAACGTAGGGATTTTAATATTCTAATAAACTTGTCCAACGGAGTTGATACAACATTTCGTTGTTCATTTTCTTCCTATTTTGGCTTCTTGGACGTGAAAGATTCTTATAAGAAGACTCATGTTGTACCAAAAGATAAAAAAAATTTCCATGAAATATATGAATGTTCACAAAAGGATCAATTTTCAACCAAAAATGGAATATTTGAATTTTCAGTAAGGAAAAAAAATTACTTTTCAACCAAGCTGATGAATTTTTAACTAGAATAGTTGATGTTCATTCCAAAAAGTTGAATTTTCGACAGAAAGCATGAATCTTCAACTAGAATAATTGAATTTTCAACCAAAAATTCAATAGTTGAATTTCCAGTAACAAAAATTAATTACCAACTAAGGAGATGCATTTCTTATTACAAATGTGGAAGATTCAACTGGAATTGCTGAATTTTCAGTGAAAAACAAAATTTGAAGCCCTAGATGAAACTAACTTTAAACAAAATAGCTCAATTTTTAAAATAGAATTTATGAATTTTCAATCGAAAATAATAGTTAAATTTTGAGTCAAAAAAGTTAATTGAATAGAAAAAAAACGAATTTTCGAAAAAATAGTGAAATATAGAGTAACATGAAGCAATTTTTACTAATGAACAGTAATTTTTATTTAATTCTATATTGCAATTTAAGAAGAATTAAGCACGCTTCCGAAAATTTGCTAACAATTCCAGGTTTTCCAGGTAGAGTAGAAACTATAGTGCTGAAATTGTTTTTTCTTGAATTTCCAAACATATCAATCCCAAATGTGTTCTAATCCACAAGAAAATAAATGCGTTTTTTCAATGGTACTAGCAAGAGGTTCCGCAGGCCTCATGAAATTTAAACCGTATTTGCCATAAGAGAAAAAGACGTTTTTGTAAATTTTACTCATAATCGTCGAAATTAGGTGAATCAAGTTGAAACTCAACAATTCTCTTGACAATCAGCTATAGAATACTAATAAACAATTACTTTTTATATATCATTCCATAGGTCTCTATTATACAGGGTTTTAAGACGCTCGGTCTTCGTCAAAGCACCGACAACTGTAATTTAGTGATTGTGAATTCTCTTTTGCTAAAGCTTCTTCGGCTTTAAAGAACACATTATCATCACGGAGCTCGTGCTTCGCACTCTATTTTGTCGAAAATGCGAACTTTTCTACATCACGTTTAAGTCTATTATATCAAATGTATATTATATTTATTTATGTACCACGGTCTAGGGCTACTTATCCAGATATTATAAAATGAAGCACACATTTTATTTTTCATGCATACTTTAATATTTGCAAATTATTATCAAAACTTTTATTGCAATTTGTGTCGTTTTTCCATAAATTTAATTTGTTTATTCTCAATGATATTTTTTTAGATTGTAACAAAAACTATGCGTCCTATCAAAAAATCATTCATAGAAAATTCAGATGATTTTTCACTCTTTTTTGGAAGAGCAGCTTTTGTCTTTTTTTTAAGCTTGTGTCGTTTGTGCAAAAATTTAGTTTTTTAATTTTTGATGTTATTTTTTACGAATTAAACGAAAAAATACACATCCTATCAAAAACCGAACAGTAAAGAATTTGTAGCTCTTTTTTTGGGTGAAAAACTTTCATTTTCTAATTTTTCCGTAGCTTGTGTCCTTTGTCCAAAACTTGAATTTTATTATTTTCAATGTTTTTTAAGAATAAAGTAAAAACTACGTGTCCTATGAAAAATCAACGTTTTTGTTTCTTAACTTTTTTCACATCATGCGTTGTTTGGTTCAAAATGTTCGCTTTTTTTATTTTGCAAATGATATAACTCTAAAAATTCTCTCTTTTTCGAAAAAAGTCATGAGGATAGGTTTTTTGAGATTCCCAGTGCTATGCATAGCCGTGAATAGAATATTTTTATTTCGAAAAAAGTAGCCTAAACAATTTTGAAAATACTCTAACTTTTGGAATTTTTATCCAAATTAGCTGATTACCAAACTCGCTCTTTCTTTTTAGGCTTTCAAAGAGTGCGCACAAGCACAATCCAATCTGATCAATCCTTCGAAAGTTATCGTGCTTGCACGATACTACAGACTACAGGCTACAGACAGACATCTTCGTAAAAATCGTTTTTTCTGACTCTTTTCTTATTTTCACCCCAAAAAAGACCCAAAGAAAGGTTGAAACGTCGGATTCTCCCTAAATAAGATGACTCTTTATTTGATTAAAGATTAACTTAATTTTAAAAATTCAAATTTGCGGGTTGGAAATTCCAATGTTTTAAAGAAAATTTGCTTCTCTGGCATACAAATTCTGAAACTAGGCATGCCAAGATATTTTGGATCGGTGATTATGAAAATGATAGTATAAATACCTGCAAATTCAATTTTCAATGTCAAAACACCAAAAGACGGTATTTTTTCAACATTTTCCGATGAATAATGGCTTGAAAAGAAAAAAATCAAAAGAAAAGTTGTAGCACTAGAAAAAATACGTCCTTTATGTACTCCAAACTTTTCACCAAATCCATTCTTTTTCGAGAAACATGGGATAATACGGAAACGCATCCACATGACTAGTCACATAAATTATAGTTTCAAACAAGAAATTAATTTTTGACTAAAATGATGAATCTGTAACAAACGAGTAGCTTCTAACAAAGCAGTTCAACTTGCAGCGAAGTAGTTAAATTTTAATCTAAAATGATGAATATTCAAGAAAATTAGATGAATTTACAACAACAAAATTGAACGATTCTCCACGTAGTTAAATTCTTGAACCAGAAATATGAATTTTTATTCAAGAAGATTAATTTTCCACAAAAAAAAGCATTTCCAACAAAATACGTTAATTTATAACCAAAAGGATAAAGTTTTAAATGGAATAATAAATTTTCAACAACAACAAATGAATTTTGAAGAAAGTAGTTTATACTCAAACAAATAGTTGGTTATGTTATCATCTTGTTAAATTTTCGAACTAAAAGGTTGATTTTTCAACGAAATATTTGAGTTTTCGAAAGACAAAAATTTATTATCAACCAAAGAATTGCATTCAAACTAGAAAATTGAACTTTCAATCTACAATAATGAGTTTCTAATAAAATGTTCGAATTTTTGAACAAAAAAGATCAAACTTTGACCAAAAGGATTTGTCTTTGTAACCAAATGATTCAATTTCCAACAGATACGACGAGACTTTAACAAAACAATTAATTTTTATCAACAATGTTTAACTTTTATCAAGTAGCTGAATTTTTCTTCAGAAACAATTAATTCTTAACAAAAAATATAATGGTTGTTGTTTCTAACCAAAACGATATAAATTTTAAATCAAGAACAGGCGTATTTAACGAAAAAAGAATTCTCAACGAATAATGAAATGGCTGATATTTGAATCTAGATATTTTTTAACTTTTGGTAAAAAACAGTGTTATTCGGACAAAAATTTGTTTCAAAAAAAATATATAAACCTCCAACCAAAACAGATTGATTTCTAACAAAAAATGGATTTTGTAATCAAAAGAGACACATTTTTCAGCCAAAAAGGCGAAATTTCAAAAAAGTTAAAAAATTTTCAACCGGAAAAGATTTTTCAATTAACAGACGAAATTTTCGTAACTAAATTACAGAATTTTCAAACGAAAGATCAAAATTTCCTTGAAGACAGCTGAATTTTCAACTGGGATGTATGAATTTGTAATCAAAAATGGAATGGTTAAATGTTCAATTAGCAGTCGAGAACTTGATTAAAAAAAAATAATAATAATAACAATTTCTACAAAATACTTTGATTTTCAACCAAAGAGATAAAGCTTCAACTAATAAAATAGATTTTCAACGAAGATATTTTAAATTCGATAAAAAACTCAAATAAAACAGAAAAAGCGAATTATCAACAAAAGATTTCACTTTTTAACCAAGAAAGATTTCTCAATTAATAAAGGCGAATATAGTACTGCTTTAAATACCCTATCAATCCTAGATTCTCCGTTTGTCTCGCTATGAAGTATTCATCTTAAAAATATTGAAACACTCTAAAGTGTGACGTTGTGAAGTGAAATTTGTCATATTACGTAATCAATACTATTTCGCCTGTTATTATTTCACTGTAAACAAGATTATTATGTGAAATACATCATAAAATGTTGAAAAATATACCAAATCTTTTCCTAAAGAAAGGATTATTCGTGCACGCGTAGCGCGCACAGATTTCTAGTAAATCTAAAAAATTGCTAGGTATGTGACATTGATGCTATAATATGATCCCGCAAAGTTTGAGAATGTTAAAAATAGATTTTTGACAATCATTTTCAAAATTTTTATAGTGAGCTCTATGAACAAAATGTATTGATATAATTCATGACAAATATTTTTGTTTCAAATTAGTAAGCCCACTTTGATTTCACAAATTCATGGCTTGACAAGATATTAGCAAACATTTACTTTACAAATGTGGTTGATTGTACTGATAATGATTTGTACTTGGGAGATGAAAACACCTGTATTTTATTGGTAGCAGAACAGAGTAAGAAGTGTAAGAAATGACGATTTCAATTTGAACAGTTTGTTCTAGATTGAAATATATCGCAATGCTTGTTCCACGTAGTCGACTCTCATTGGAAGTTTTCATAATTCTGAAGGTTTTGTATGTAATAATAACTGATAAAGATCAGTATATATAGCAGCGAATATTTCAAAACTGTCTTGCACACCATTCAGAAAATCTTCCTGTAAAAATGAAGATCTACATCAGCGCTCTGCTTCTTGCCATCGGGGTTATTCTGCATTTTGATGGTGAGTGTACTCAATATGATATAAATTTCAAATCTAAATATAAAATATTACATATTCACAGAATAACAAAGTTGACCCTATTCAGCTAAAGTTCAAAATACACAATGACACTCAGTTACAAAATTTTATTGTTTTAAACTATATCTTCTTTAATCTTTTCAGAATCTTGCCACCTAATGTTACAAAAATGTTAATAGTATACCGAAATTGTACCACTGAGTGACAAAATTTAATTTCTTTCTGAACGTTCTCTCTACATCTCACGTCGTTTAGCTCAAAATTAAAATTTTTCGCCAAAGTATATTTTATAAATAAAAATAAAATGACAAGTACTATTGGAAAACGGTTACAGACATACACACATACAGACAGACATACAGACGGACAGACACACGCCATCGCCAATACTTGATTTTTGGCCCCAGGGCGTCTCAGAACAAAATGTTTAAATAATCTACAGGAGAAAAACCACATACAAATTTCAAAGCTAATTCCTTGAAAAACTGACTGTGTGAAATTTCAGACAATTTTAATATTTTCTCAATTATAATTGGTGAGAATGTAGAATCCGAGCCAAAAAACGACAAAACAGGTTTTCTATGGAACAGTTTCATTTCTAACAATAAAATATCAATTTTGAATTAAAATTAGAAATTTTGAACCAAAAAAATGATTCTTTCAGAAATTAGTTTGAACTTGAACCTAAAAGTTGCTTTTGCAACAAGAAAAGATGACTCGCATACTATAAAAAATTAATCTTTCTTACAATATGACGAATTTTCAAAAAAAATATTTGAATTTTCAGATCGAAAATATGAATTTTCAACGGAAAAGTTAATTTCTAACCAAATAGTTTAATTTTTCAGTCAAAAAGATTTCTTTTACAGAATAGATGAATTTTTATTCCAAAATCATAAATTACTAAAATAGTTGAATCTCCAACCAGAAAGCTAAATTTTCTGCCGGAAAAGATTAATTTTCAACCAAAACATAAATTTTCAACAACTTGAATTAAACGGAGAAAAATAATTTTTAACAACGTAGTTGAATTCTCAACCAGAGCGATAATTTTCAACAAACATTGTATTCACCAAAAGACGAATTTTCACAAAAATGAATTACTTTTTCACCAAATGATTGAATTTTCAAACGGCAGTTGTGAATTTTGAAATAATTCTTGACCAAAAAACAAGATCTCCAACCGTAAAGATGAATTTTTAACAAAAAAGATTGATTTTCTACTCAAAAAGACCAATTTTCACCAAAATACATAAATTTACAAAACAGTTGAATTTTGAATTTCAACCCGCATATACAATCACCCCCAAAAAAGACCAAAAATACGATTTTTCAAAACAAAAGACGATATTCAACCAAATCGTTAGCTTTAAGCAACAAAAAAAATTTTTCTACAAAACAGTTTAATTTTCAACTTGAATGATGAAATTTCAATCAAAGCAAAGTGCATTTCTTGAACAGTAGTTTACCTTAAAACCAAGAAGTTGATTGTTCAACCTAAAGAGATAAATGTTATAAGCATGTTACAAGCTGTACTATTGCAGGGCTATATTTCGCAAACTTTGTTATCATCAGGAAACGTATCATACTAAATGTTATCCATGTTCCTAACGTTACTTTTGCTTAACCGCCCCCCCCCCCCCCAATCTCACTTTTAACAACCTTAGTTTTTGGCGTGACCTCCTCCTCTCGCCCCTTAAATTGTAAACGTAGTTTATGCAAAAATAATAAATAAATAATATAATAATGAAATAATATAATGTGTAAAAATATAATAATAAAGATATATAATAACACGATAAAAAAAGAAAAAAATTTACAGTTCTTTGAAATAATTTTATTATATAAAATCCATACATTTGTGCTTCAAGTAACAAGTTCAATGCCATCGTCGCCACCTAATGAGCCGAGATCGCCACCTTATTACCAGCCTTTGTTTAGGGACCGACCAGTATTCAATAGAGAAAATGGAGAACTTATTGCAATATACCATCAGCAAAGGCGCTTCAACATGGACAAGTTGGTATTCGAAGGTGAGACCGAAAATTTAAGAAATGGAATACAATTTAGACCAAAATTCAGTGAATTCTCAAACGTTTTGTTATTTATGTTCGAGGGCCCTGACACATTAGGAGCACATACAATATTTTCACTTGCGGAAATGAAGTTCCCTTGGTGGCTTTCGAAGAAAGTTTCAAATTTTAATTTTAGTGTTATCTGGAGGTTAAATATTGATGCAAATCTCTTTCTACCCAGAACAAAAATAGCAGACAGAATCTTCTCACGACAAAAATTATTTTTTTAAAGTTTCCACCATTCATAGAACTTACGTTTCGCCATATGGGATCAAGAATTCTGAATTTTAAAATATTGATATCGGATTCGAATTCTGCGACCACGAGCGACTAAATATGTCGATTTTTGTGAAGTTTCTAACATCACTCAGAGAAATCTCCTCTTGTGGCAAAAGAATGTTTTTTGAAGTAAATGGAAGTTCCTTTCAAATTTCAGGTTGAGAGGATTTTCCTTTGCCACAACAGGAATCTTTTTGCAGCAAAAAAAGGGTTTTCAGTCAATAAAGAACAAAATTTCATCCAAATTGTAGAATCTTCTTTTAAAAAAAAAAATAATTTTCAACCAAAAGGATTAATTTTCTACTATAAAAGGCGAATTGTCAAGAAGATACATGAATTTTTAACCAAATAGAGAGCGTATTAAGCTAAAACGGCGAGCTTTCTCCAAAAAAGTTCAATTTTCAGTAAAATGATTACATTTTCAATCAAGAAGATTAATCTTCTATCAGCAGAGACGAATTCTTAACAAACTACATAAATTTTTCCATACGCATAGTTGAATTTTAAAACTGAAAAATTCAATTCTTGACCAAAAATGTAACAGATAAATTTTAGTAAGAAAGAATTTAATTTAAAAAAAAAGAATGGTACAGAAAATAGTTATATTTTTAACAGAAACTATAGAATTTTCAAGACAAACAAATGATTTTTCTGTACAAAGCAGTTGAATGATCAACCCGAAAATCTGAAGTTTCATAAAAAAAAGTTCCCTTTTAATTAAATAGTTACATTTCAGGTTGAATAAAATTAGTTTCCAAATGAAAAAAAGAATTTACCACAGAATACATAATTTTTTAACCAAAAAGTTGAGTTTCTATTCTAAAGAAAAAAATAATTTTCCACCAAAAATGCAATGGTTGAATTTCCACATCAAAGAATTAATTTTAATGAAAGAAAACGAATCTTCTACAATACAGGTAAATTTTCTTCTACATAGTCCTACCTGACTGCATAATATCCCAGAAAAAGAAACAAATTTTCTATACAGAGCAGTTGGAATTTCAACCAAAAATATAAAATTTCAAATAAAAATTTGATTTTTAACGGAATAGTTGAATTTTGCGTCGTTTGGCTCGAAATTTTAATTTTCGATGCATTTTATTTTAGAGCCAAAAAATATGACTTTTCTACTGTCAAATAATGGTTGAACAAAAATTATACATTTTTGAAGAAGCAACACACCCTTCATACCTTTCTTTATGAAAAAGTCCACAATATCAGCCACGAAAAGAATGAAGAGGAGCCGACTGAAGCTGCCACCCTGTAGGACCCCCTGAGTCACGTTGACTGTTTCCGAGTAGGACTCACCACATTTGACTCTTAGACCGGCATTGGCATAAAACAAGACCAAAATCCTAATAATTTTACCACTTACACCAAGGTCATTTGGTTTGACCCAAAGCTTAGTATGACTGATGCCCTCCTAAAATCGACAAAGATGACGTAGCGTTGTAAAGATTTTACTGATTAGGTTCATAAGAGCTTTCCCTTGATAGTATAATGGGTCATGTTCATCGATCGTCCTCTGGAGCATGAACATACCAACAACAGACAATTGGTTAGGAACATTTTCAGAGTTAATAACAGTATTAAAAATATTGAGCAAATAGTGGTCCCATTCTGCGGATAGATATTTGAAGAAGTCATTATTTATACCATCCGGACCTGCAGCTTTATTCTTTTTACACCCCGAAATCACTTTTTGTAGTTCAAGTACGGTGAAGTCAGTATTAAGAACTGAGTCCAACGCTGATATAGAATTACCATCTGATAACAGTCTGGGCGGAAAAACATCCCGGTAAAATCTAAACCAGTCACTCGTGCTTGACAATTTTGCATATTCAGACTTAGTGTCGAACAGTTTGCCATCTGCCAAAACTGCCTACTATTCTCAACATTTGCTAATCTCATAAGAGTTGTCTTAGGATGCTCTTTCTTTGCTACTTTGGTTGCCATTCCATATGAGTATCAAGACTGGATATAACGGGTCAAGGAAAACGTCGAACGATTACAATAATACTGCTTATAAGTACGTGCAGAAATCCCTTTCAGACGAGAGCACTGCGAGTTGAACCAGACATTTTTCTGATTATAAGGGCCGAAGGTACTGGGTGTTGGTACTGGTACCCCTCCGCATTAGCATATTTGATTCGCTGACAGCATGAATTATTGCGGAAATTAAGTCACTATACAAAAAAAAATCAGCGTTATCATCATTATTGTATATAAGCGGTGAATTTGACAAAGCAGTATAAAAGGTGTCCGCTCCCTCATCATTCAATTTTACAGACGTTGATACGCCGACAAATTTGGTAGGCTATCATTCCCTAGAACTCTTGAGTACAATATTAAAATCGATAGCAACAAGTAAATGATTTGATTGCAGCCTCTTTTCGTTAGGTTGGTAAATTCACCCCGCCTATCGGAAAATGAACAACCATTGCAGAGCGCTAGGTCGTACGATTCAAGGGCCTCCACCAGTTTCTTGCTTCTTTTATTAACTTTAACATCTAAGGCCGATATATTCGGAAATAAGTTATAATTGTCAAAAATCTCAAAAGAAAAGCTATTTAGGGTTCCCACACAAGCGTTGAAATCACCAATTAACGAAAAATGTGCGTTTGCATTGTCTGAAGAGAATAAGGCATTTTGGAACGCATCAATACAGAAGTTCGAGTCTGCTGATGGAGGGAAAAAATATATTACCGATATGCGGAATGAACAAACCTAGAAGCACTTTACACGTGAATGATGTCTGACCCATATAAATATCCGCCCCAATTCTACACTCACAACAGTAATAGTAGTAGTAACGTCACGGCATAACGGCACTGGGAAAAATTCTTAACGCAAGTCAAAAACACTCTAAATTCTCGACATAAGACGGATGAAAACAAAAAACACGTCCCTACAGCTCGACTGCTCAAACAAGACTCCGACCTAACTAATCCAATACTTTTTAGTGAAACAGATTTTCGACAGACAAATGAGCTTTTCATGCAAAAATCATTCGTTCAATTAATGAAGCAGTGGAAAAACAGAAAAATGAATATCGATCTATTTTGTTTATTTTCAAACGAAAAATCTTCTTCCACTTATTATAGCCAAGACATCCATTCACTCCTTTGTATATTTTTCTTTTAAATTCACTTTTACTTTAGTTGAACAAACGTACACGATACATCCCTAGTAGTTCCAAGTTTATTACTTTTCTAAAACATATGCATGAATTATCAACTATATTTTTCTTTCACAACCAGAAAAGGACCCAAAAAGTATTCCTGATCTTTCTTGGCTGATGCGTAGAGGACAAAGTGCTCCGGTTGGAAAATTCTTACAAGAAAAGATTTACTTGCATGGTATGTTCTAAAATACTGTTTACTGGAATTAAAGCGCGTGCGATAGTCCTGGCACCCCATGCAAAACAGCATTTTTCACCTTTTTAACTAGGAACACTTTATGAATTACCTACATTTTTTCTGAATTTTGGAAAAAAATTAATTTCCAACAAAAAATATCATCGTCAACTCAAACAGCCGAGCATTCTGCGAAAAAGGTGAACTCGTAATCGAATGGAAGAATTTTTAAACAAGAGGAAAAATTTCTACCAAACAAGACGAATCTTCAACAAAACACATAAATTCTCATGATCAAAAATAATAATTTTCTACAGACAGAAAAATGCTTATCAGTGATCATAAATTTTTGTTTGGAATCGTTGCATTTTCTACGGAAAAAAGTAAATCTATGTATATACATGAATTTTTCACATAATGGTCGAATTTTTGAGCAAGAAAATAATTTTCTAAGGAAAGGTGAATTTCCTTTGAATCAAATAAATCTTCTAATAAAAAGTTCAATTTTTGAACGAAGAATGATACATTTTCACAAAAAAAACTGATTATCTCAATTTTCATTTAAAAAAATTAATTCAATTTTCTATGAGAAAATGTGAATGCAGAATAGAAAATTATTTCTCATCCCAAAAAGACGATCAATGCAGATAAATGCAAATGACGCCGCCGTTTGCATTTATCTGTCCCTTTCTTCCCCAGGGTTGAAAACTCGATTTTCGAACCGCTCCACAGGCGTCGAAAGTCGAATTTTCGATTGAGGTATGATGGAAAATACATTAATATTGAACGAAATAGTTAATTTTGCAATCAGAATGATGATTAATGAGTTTTCAACAAAGAATATTAATTCATTTTAAAAAAGACGAATTTCCAAAGAAAAGATTTCTGTATCGAATGGTTGAATTCTCTATCAAAAAAGGCGAATCTTCAACGGACAGCTCAAATTTTTAACAAAATATTTGAATGCTATGCATTATTAGATTTTTTGCACTCAATTCAATTGAATAATTTTTCAAACCTACCTAGTTAAAGAGATGAAAAAACTAGAAGGGGCTCGGACTATCAAGGCACATGATGCTGTTAAAAAACATTTGCACACATTTTAAGAATACATCATTTCTTTTCATGTAATGAAAATCGTCAATATTATTAAAGAAAACGAAAATGTAATTTTTTCGACAATAATTGGTAGACTATATCACTTCTAAGTTGATCGTTTTTCATAAATTTGATACTAATTAATGAATGTATTTTAATTACTTCATCAGAAATGCATAGCACCGGGGTTAGGATTAGACCAAGGAAGAATGATTATGTAATGGATCCTTCTTATAACTGGATTAAGGGAATGTTTCGTGATGATGGCCGCTATTATGAAATTGTTCGCAGAATTTACCCTTAATTTCTTTCTTCTCAATTTTCGTCTCAATGAACCTTGCCTGTCTACTGCTATTGTTCTGCAACGTACCTGAGTACTCGATGAACCACAGAAAAAACCGAAGGCAAAAGCTTTTCAGATAAAAATGCTGGGGGGAAACCTGACCATACAAGCAAAAAAAACATTCAAGATATGAACGGGTAAAATTAAACAGTGATTTTCATTTAACCGTCGTCGATTTCCAGATTTTCCATGCCGAGATTAGCCGCAAAATTTAACCGTAAAATGATTTGCTGTTCTCACATTTTGTTTTTTCTGTGTCAAAGCATGCACAGATGTTGAATAACTCACGGGTACCCATGGAGTTTTCCATGAGCTAAGCTTGCCTCTACCGATGCCAAGAACCGTGGATTCACTTCACTCTCATTCACTCGCTGTCGCTTGACACCTGCTCAGCCTTGCTTCCACTTCAGAAGGCGTCTTTCCCTACACCAAGGCTATTTTCTTATCCCTAGGTGTGTCTGTCACACTAGTGTATTTTTTTTTAAATCTTATATTCTGTAGTTGTCGAGAAATTACATTGTACATAAATTTGTCCTGCACCTATTAGGTAGCTCTTACTTTCAATTTCGTTTTGAGTAATGCTTCAAAGCAGCAATTGCTAACGTTTAAACAATCAATTTTTATTGCAATAGCAAATGTTACACGTTTGAGTCCGTCGACGGCCCGTAAGGCTTTGTCGCATGTCAAGATTCCGCGTTGTAAAATTTGATGAATTTCTGTGTTTTCTTCAAAAACTCATTGGCAACAGTGTAAGGGTCGGTCAGTAGCAACTCATTTTCCTTCGATTTAAAGAGTCAGTCGTGTCCGGTATTTAGGCGTCGTCAGTGACAGTACTTTAAATTTACTTTCGATGTATCTCGCTCGACAACTCCGGTTGTGGTGTGTTCTTGAATAAACGTGTATTATTTAGTACAAATAAATATTGTCATTGACGTCTATCCCTCTTATCTTAGAATTAGAGATGCAAAAATCAGCTGTGTTGTGTGGAACGTATCTACAAGAACGAAACTTATTTAGTTAGAGAAGATATACAAATTAACGAATCATGAATTCCATTTATTGACCA
This sequence comes from Andricus quercusramuli, assembly GCA_932178445.1. Classification (NCBI taxonomy): domain Eukaryota; kingdom Metazoa; phylum Arthropoda; class Insecta; order Hymenoptera; family Cynipidae; genus Andricus; species Andricus quercusramuli. The sequence continues at coordinate 84,364 of CAKNXH010000214.1, read as the reverse complement.
TAATATTCAAGCATTATGCATGAAAAATTTTTTACCCTTATAAGATGCACAAATGTACTTCAGACTATCTTTTTTACTATTTTTACTATTATTCAATAATACTAAAAACATAATTAATCATTTATTAATTTGTATCTGAAGTCCACAAGTTGAAATAATAATGCAAATACATTTTTATATTATCTTCTCATACTCAAAATTAAGTGCGAAATTAGGTAGAACTAATGTGAGTTATACATATAATTAATTCTATTTAAATCGCCCTAGATACAAAACTTCTCAAATAAACGCATTACATTTCCAACCAAATACATGATTTTTGAACGAAAAAAAAACTAATTTTATACCAAGAAAGATGATTTTCCAATAAGAGAAATATATTCCAAACCAAGCAGTGGAATTTTCAATTAAAAAAGATCAATTTTTAACCAAACAGTTTAACTTTAAACTGAATGAGATAAGTCTTCAACAAAACATGGAACAGTTACGTTTTTAGTTTGAGAAACTTTTTCAAAGAAATCTTAACAAAACAGTTGAATGTGGAACAAAAAAAGATTCTTTAACTAAAATTATGAATCTGATTTGAATACCCTATAAATTTCAGACTATCCGTTTTTCTTTCTATGACGTATTTGTTTTGAAAAATTTGGAAACCCTATAATATGTAAAGTTGTGAAGTGTATTTTGTCATATTACAATGATCAATACCATTTTTCCTGTTATTTCTTGTCTGTAAACAACATTTTTCTGTAAAATCCATAATAAATGCTAGAAAATAAAAAGAGCTTTTGTCTATAGAAAGGGTCATTAGTGCCCCCGTAGCGCACACAATGCTCTAGTGATTCTAAAAACTTGATATGTATGTGACATTGATGCTATAATATGATCCCGTAACGTTTAGTTAGCCAACTTCGAATTCACAAATTCATAGCTTGGAAAGAAATTGGAAAACATGGATCTCTACAAATGTGGTTGATTGTCATAATAATTTGTACTTCAGACATGGGAACACGTATATTTCATTAGTGGAAGAACAGAGTGTGGTGTCTAAGAAATGACGTTTTAACTTTTACCAGTTTGTTCTAGATTAAAAGATATCGTAACGCTTATTCCACATAATCTACGCACGTTGGAAGTTTTCATAATTCTGAAGATTTTATATGTAATAATAACCGATAGTGATCAGTATATATAGCAGCGAATATTTTTGAACTGTCACTCAACGTTCAGAAAATCTTCCTGTAAAAATGAAGATCTACGTCAGTGCTCTGCCTCTTACCATCGGGGTTATCCTGCAATTTGGCGGTGAGTATACTCAATATAATATAGATCTCAAATCTAAATATAAAATATTACATATTCGCAGAATAACAAAGTTGAACCTATTAAGCTAATGTTCAAAATACTTCTTGTAATCTGAAGCACTGTTTCTGAAACTAAGTTTGTATATCTCGTAGCATAAATAATTGTCGCGATATTCTATATTGAATATCACGTAGAAACGAAAAAATCATATTGAGCACGTACAAAAACGTAAAGAAACATGAGGTTAATTTCAGGAACATATGATCATAGTACATGCATTGGGCTTCCATTTTAGCCCTACTGAAAACCTTAAGCATCTCCGATCTGTTTGATGCGTGGGTTCAGAAACAGCCATGTGTTTTTTTTTTCACTTTTCAAACCTGTTTTTCTGAAAACGCCAAAAAATCTCGTATTTTTGCCTTCAATTGTTGCCTCCAAAATGCTCAATTTTTTAATTTCATGCTCTTGATATTTCCGATACATGATAATATCCTATTTTATTCCTCAAACTTCTGGAAAATGATTACGCAATCTATTTTATTGTAACTAAAGCGTTGGCAAAGATGATGTTAAGTCAACACAAATCTGTGCTGCTCATATATCTTTCCAAAGTATGAGCATGTGTTATACATTTAGGATACCTTATATCAGAATATTGCTAAATTAAAGGCACGAAAATCATCTAATGTTATTTGCTTTTCCCTTCAATATTTCACTATTCATACAACCCTACCTTAATTATCTTTACTTATAAAAAATACTAATTTATATGCTTTTGAATGTAATTTATTTCGATTAATTTTTTTTATGTTCATAATGAATGATCATTCAGACAAACATGATATTAGTTTACGTGGAAATTCCAAACAAGTTACGTTTAATTCCTTCATAAAACTTTTCTCCATATCTCAAGTTGTTTAGCTTAAAATTTAAATTTTTTGATAGCATATTCCATAAATAAAACCAAAATTACAACTGCTATCAAAAAATGGTTACAGACATACAGACACACAGATATGCCGACAGACAGACATACGCCATCGCCAAAACTCCATGTTCAGCTTCATGGGATCTTTAAAAAATATTTGTAAATTAATCTAAATAAGAAAAACTACATATAAATCTCAAAACTAATGCGTTGAAAAACTCAGGTCTGTAAAATTTCAGAAGATTGTATAATATTTTACTCATTATAAATGGTAAAAATGTTGAATGCGAGCCAAAAGAAAATAAATTTCCTACGAAACAGTTTAATTTTTAACAATAAGATATGAATTTTTAATCAAAATTAGGAATCTTGAACCAAAAGACTTGTCTACTATAAATGATTAATTTTCCATCCAATATGACGAACTTTCAACAGAATACTTGAATCTTCAACCAGAAAGATAAATTTTCTACCGTATACGATTAATTTCCTACCAAAACAAACATTGTTCAACCCGAAAGACGAATTTTCACAAAATAGTTGAATCTTCAACCGTTAAGATGAATTTTTAACAAACAAGATTGATTTTTTAATCAAAGACTCCAATTTTCATCAGAATGTACAAATTTGCGAAAAAAGTTGAATTTTGAAGAGTAAAAGGTCAATTGTCTACAAAACAGTTGGATGTCAACCTGCATATTTAATTTCTCCCCAAAAGAATGAATTTTTAACAAAATAGTACAATTTTCATCCCAACAGTTCAATTTTAATTAAAGTAGTCGAATTTTCAAAAAAAAAAAAAATGTAATTTTTCAAACCAAAATACGATATCCAAGAAAATTGTTAGTTTTGAGACAAAAAGATGAAATTTTCTGCAAACCAGTTCAATTCTCAACCAGAAAATATACATTTTCAACTTGAATGATGAATCTTCAATCAAAGCAAACTGTATTATTTCATATGAAATAAACAATAGTTGAATTCAACGGTAAATGTAGAATATCTAACAAAACTGTTAAATCCCAAACCAAAACAGATTATTTTTCCACTAAACAATTGGATTTTGAACAGAAGCGATGAGTTTTTAACTAAGACAAATAGTTTTCTAATAACGGAGTGATCAAATTTTCAACCAAACAGATGCACTTTCAACAAATGAAAAATGAATTTTTAATCAGTACTTAAACCTTTGAACAATTACTTGAATTTATGACGGAAAAAGATGATTTAACGACAAATTAATTATATTTTGAAAAAAATAAATTAATTTTCAACTGAATAGCAGAACGTTTAACCAAACAAGATGAATTGCGAACAAAAAATATAATATAGTAAACTTTCAATAGAAAAATATGTATATTTTCTTAATGGGTAATATTAATTCAGTTCAGATTTGAGAAAAAAACAATAAAAAGAGGAAAAAGGAAAGATTCTTGAAAACAGGGGAAAGGAAAAAGAATTCTTCAGAAAAGAGTAAGGGCGAACCAGGAAATGAGTGGGCAATCTGAAACATTAATGTGCTGTTTCAATTTATTAAGCCTCTATTTAACTGGTAGCACTTCTAACTTTGGAACCATGCAAAGAGGTGAGATTCAAACTGTTCCATTACTAATAAACTGAATTCATAAAATATACTTTCCAGCGGAATAAACAATATAATACGATCGTATTCGCGACACACTCAAACCACATCTGTACATCAGGCCTCAGCAGTTCCCACAAATCGTCATTATTAAGAGGAATCCTCGTTGATCTTTCCCAAACAAGCCATTCGGATATTAGACCTTTCTAGTTAAGATTGATTCTTTGATCATGTGTTCGTTCACCTCCAATCAGATGTGCAAAATCAATTATTTAGTACCGCTCAAAAAGGGGAGCCTCAGCTCCCACTCTTTGGTAATTTTACAAATCTTTAGGCTATAGCCAACCACGTTACTTATAAAGCAATCGTCCATCTTCAGATCATTTCTCAATGACGAATAAGAGGTGAATGTCCTCATTCGCCAGGTCTGTATGTCACTATCACCAACCTTAGTTTTTGGGGTTGCCCCCCTTCCTCCTTATATTATCAACGCAGCTTATGGTCAATTCAGAAAAATGAAGAGAAATTTGAAGTTCGTTGAAAAAATTCGTTAATAAGGAATCCATTTAATTGTGCTTCCAGTATCAAGTTCCATGCCATCTTCACCACCTAATCAGCTGACATCGCCACCTTTTAATCAGTGGGCCATTCCTAATCATTCGCCAGGTCTGTATATCATTTTTTTGCGTTTTTGGCGTGGCCTCCACCTACGCCACCCCCTTAAATTGTTAATGTAGTTTACGGACGTTCCCTAATGGACGACCCCTATGGCCTCTTCACTTCACAAAAATAAAAAAAATTTAGAGTTTGTTGGAATAATTTTGTGATAAAAAATCCATACATTTGTGCTTCCAGTATCAAGTTCTACGCCATCTTCACCACCTAATCAATCAACATCGCTAACTTTCACTGAGCGATTTCAGCGGGCAATGCAACTTCCTTATTATTCTCCAGTGGAGGATAGAGCAGGGTTCGATAAAATTACTGGAGAACTTGTTCTTCTAGTCCGTCAAATGAAGAAACATAAAATAAATGAATCGACATTAAGAGGTGAGACCAATAATTTAAGAACTAAATAAAAGTTTAGACCAAAAATGAGAGAATTCTTCTGCGTATCGTTTTTTGAAATAATTGATGGCCCGAATGCATTAAGGGCACATATAATTTTCACTTGCAAAAACTAAGTCCCGTTCAAGGCTTTCAAACAAAGTTTCAAATCTTAATTTTTGTGCTATCTGAAGGTCAAATTTTATTGCAATCTTTTAGTACCTTTTTTATTTTTTAAATTAAGTTCAAAAACAGTAATTTTTGAAACAGTAAATTTCAATTCTTTTTTAACTCCAAATCGTGGTCAAGTTATCTGCCTTCTGGCAAATTAAGCAATCATAATTTAAAAACGTTTTTTAAAAAAAATATTATTAATTTCTTCTTACGCCAGGCATAAATTTGACTTTCATATCTGGCAGTGTTTCGTTCGTCGCGGTAATTTTAAGCAGGCAGAATCTTCATACGACAAAAATTATTTTTTTAAGTTCCCACCATTCATAGGATGTTTCGTTTGCCATATTGGATCAGGAATTTTTAATTTTGAAATAATGATATCTGATTTGAATTCAGCGACCTCAAATCACTAAATCGGTCAACGTTTGTGAAGTTTCTCACAATTTTAGATTATCGTCAACATGGGCGGATACATGAATTTACAATTCAAAACTTTGTATATCAGGCACATAAAGTAGTTACGGCTTCTCAATTTCCTCGACAAATTTGAGCCTCCTTGTTTCAGCTTTTAGTCAATTAAGAAAAAAAATTAATCGAAAATTCATTCGAACTTTGACTTTTCCGAAATTTTGCACTTGAGTAGCTAGCTTTCAGGATTCAGAAAAAATATTTGAAATTCGATTCTACGCACAATTTTTTAGTACGCTTACGATTTAGCGTAAAATAGGTGTGAGGTGAGTAAGTTGACACAGCCTTATTGACAAAAGCTTATGTTCATTAGGCTCATGAAAATAGTTCTATTGTCTGAATTATCGCATAACATGAAATTTAAAAAAAAAATCCAAAACCAGTGCATTTTTTTAAACATTTTTACCACAATTTTATTTGTGTAAAAGTTTTTTCGGTAACCTTCGTTAAAATTCAAGGCGTATGAATTCAGTTGATGAATAACTCACCTAACCTATCCAATACTTTCATAATAGAAAAGATTTTCGTCAAGCAAATTAGCTTTTTATGCGAAAATTATTTGTTTAATCAATAAACAAATCGCGAACGAGTAAATTGGCGGAGACGTTGGATGGCGTGCGATTTTGTACAATGCAGTAAAAAAACTTAAAAACAAATCCCCTAGCAGTGTCAAGTTTATAATTTTTTTGAACATGTGAATAAATTAATAAATATATTCTCCTTTCACAACCAGAAATGGACCCAAACCTCATTCCTGATGATTTTCACCTGTACCGTCACGGACCTAATAGGCTGCTTGGAAGATTCTCCAATCACAAAATTCACCATGCGTATAGTATGTTAAAAAATAATTTTTACTTGAATCAAGGAGCATGTGATAGTCCAGGCATCTAATGCAAAAAAGCCCTGTTTACCTTTTTAACTAGGAACCCTGCATGAATTACCTACATTTTTCCAGCAATTTGAAAATCAATTTTCCGCCAAAACGACGAATTATAAAAAAAAATACATTAACTTCTAACTTAATGCTTCAATTTTCAACCAGAATGATGATCGATGAATTTTCAATAGCAAATATTAATTTTCTTCTAAAAGAGACGATTTCCCAAAGAGAAGATATTTTGATCGAATGGTTGGATTCTCTACCAAATAAGACGAATCTTCAACGAGAACATAAATTTTTAACAAATAATATTGAAAGCTATGAATACCTAAATTTTGTCTAATTAATCAAATCAAATAGTTTCTGTATTATTATTTTGAATTATTTTAAATTCATTCATTAAATAATTCAAAAGTGAGCGTGGCAACTTATCCAAGATTGAGGTTGTATTTATTTTTTCATTTTTTTCTCAGAATTTTTTACTTATAATTCTTCGGCTACAAATTTTTCTCTATTGTGCAATTGGAAAGGACAATCTCGGCAAACAAGAATTTCCAAATTTATTTTGAAAAAATTTGAAAGAAACGCACCTACCTAGTCAATGAAATGAAGAAAAAAACTAGTGGATGCTTGGACTGTAAAGACACATGTTAATGTTAAACAACTTTTGTTCAAATTTTAAGTATACATCATTTTTCTTATATAATGCAAAATGGCACATATTCAGAAAAAAAAACAAAAAAAAAACGAAAATTTGATGTTTTGTACAATAATTGGTAGATTCGCAGTTAAGGACAATTTACATAGCAATTCTGAGTTGGTTTTTCTAAATCTTTGAAATAATGAATGGACAAATTTTCTTACATTAGCAGGATCGCAAGGATGTTCCTGGGTGGAAATCGAGCCCCAAAGAAATGATATTGTATATGATTCTACAGGTATGAGAATTATGGGAACGTATCGTGATCACGGCAAATATTATGAGATTCATTTAAGAAATTAGAAAGATTTGGGAACCCTCAATTTTTTCTTCTTCTCAATTTTTGCCTCGACGAACCTTGTCTGTCTACTGCTATTCTTCTGCAACGTACCAGCAGTTTCCAGATGAAACTGCTGCAAGTAATCTCGCCATAAAAAAAAATAATTGGGGATGGTTACAGATAATCAGGGCTACTATAATCAAAATTTTGTTTTATCTTCTTTATATATATAATTCTTCTGTTCGTGTGTATGTGACTGAATTTCTCGTACATGGGTTAACCGATTTTGATGAAATTTGGTGTGTGTGTTCCAGTGGATTCGAGAATGGTTTAGATTCCCAATTCAGTCCACTGGACATCTTCTTTATATATATAACTAGCGGAACTGACAGACTTTGTCCTGTACACACGTCTTAAATTTGACAATTTTAAACTTTTTACATTTTCCAGTGGACTCAATTGTGAATCTTAACCATTCTCGAATCCACTGGAACACACACACCAAATTTTATCAAAATCGGTCCAGCCGTTTAGGAGGAGTTCAGTCACATACGCACGAACAGAAGAATCTTTATATGTACTAGCGGACCCGACAGACGTTGTCCTGTACACACGTCTTAAATTAGAAAATTTTAAACTTCTTACATTTTCCAGCGGACTGAATTGTGAATCTAAACCATTCTCGAATCCACTGCAACATACACACACACACTAAATTTCATCAAAATCGGTCCAGCCGTTTAGGAGGAGTTCAGTCTCATACACACGAGCAGAAGACTGATATCTTTATA
>CAKNXH010000214.1:1881-75806 GCA_932178445.1 Andricus quercusramuli | reverse complement strand
TAAGCCTTGCTTCTTCTCCCTCACACTTCTTATCACATTACTGTATTTAGTTTGGAAAATAGTTGCCTAGAAATTACATTGTATATAATTTAGTCATTTTCCTTCGATTTTAAGAGTCAGTTGTAATACTTGAAATTTACTTTCGATATATCTCGCTTATTTAGTGCAAATACATTTTGTTATTGACTTTGACACCTCTCATCTTAGGATCAGCCGTAATGTGTGAAACGTAAGCGCAAAAAGAAAACCTATTAATCTCAAAAAGATATACAAATTCACTCCAGACCATTTTCTGCTACGACTTATAGTTTTTGATTTATTCACGAGAACTTTTTTTAATGGATTATAAATTCCATTTTCTGAACATAATATGCGAGATGAGCAAACATTATACATCATATTATGAAGAATTGTTTGCCCTTAGAAGATCTGCAAATGTGCTTGAGACTATTTTTACAACATTTTTGTTTCAATTGCGATTGCGCTTTTAAAAAACTATAAAAAATCATTTGCCGGCTAAACTAAGCCGCATACGAAAAAAAATCCACAAAACAAATTCTGGCTTTTGAGAAAACCTACAAATTTGCCTGTAAATATTTTTGATAGAGGATTTATTTCTTCTCTGAAACATCGACAATTTTGTTGAAACGTAGAAAATTTGACTTATCAACCAACAATCGTGACGCTAGTGATGATTATTACATCTCAATACAATCTTGAAAAAAATTGATTCTTCTCTTAATTTAGCCTAAAAATTCTATTTAAATTTGTAAAGAAATTTGAGCTCTATGTTCATATTGGGAGTACCCTATAACCATATTGAGCTCTATGTCCATTTTCGTTTGTGAGACGGATGGACATGAGACCTGAACTATAAAGGTTTCTCCCCGGAGCTATTAAATCCTGACGAATGAATTTTCATTAGCAAATGGAAATTATTCAAGGGAACGTGAATTTTATGGAAAAAATATTGCCTGAAAAGCTGTAAATGAATAATGGGTCGTCGTAGGAGAACATGTTACGAAGGTAAAAAGTTTTATCTTGAGTGAAAGATGAAAAACAAAATTAAGAATATCAATTCTGGTCAGTGAGGGTTTTTAATTATAATAATTGTTATACAAAATGAAGAATGAATGATGTTATTAATGATAGGCATAGGTTTTGCAAAAGTCTTGAGGAAAAATTGTAACACTGGTTGGCCTAGATGATTTTTAATTAATGTCTAGTCGATTTTTCCTTTTGAAAATAGCAAGTTTTTAACAACAATTCATGGAAAGATATTTTCATTCGAACAGAATATTTAGTTTTGCTTTCAAGAGATCTAATCTCGATATAGACAATGTACGAGATTTGAATTTCACCGACCATTTCGTTAAAAAACCACTTGTTTGTAACGCTGTAAATTGTAAATGGCAAAAGGATATTGTTCTTGTTCAGAAGTGCTGAGAATTATTTTATGGAAAAGTTTTGCTAATAATGAAATTGTTAAAGAAATTGTTGAAACAAAAACTGATCAGGATTTGAAAAAAAACAGGATTTTGAACATCTTTTTTTGTTAAAAATGTTCAATTAATGCCTGAACGCCGATTGGATAATTTCAAAACATCGAAGAAAAGAATGCTGCCCTTCTTCCTGGAGATACCCCATTTAGAATCATACATCGAACTTCGAAAATGGAATAGAAAAGCAGCATGAGTTTTTAATAGAAAATGTTTAAAACAATGCATAAAATGCTCAACTATATAGTAATTTCGAACGTTTTTTTATGAAGATTCATCTCATTTAGAGAAAAGGACAAATTAATTTGGTCATACGTTCAAATATGTGTTTATTTAAATGAAAAAAAAACTTTCGATGGGTACTCCCCTATTTTTTTTTGTCAAATAGGAGGACTACAAAAAAACTTAAAAATAGATTTGTTACTATCGCCGTTAGTTTGTGTTTTCGTGTCAACGACGATTTTCAGACTCTTTTCTAATTTTTATCTTGAGAAAGACTCAGAGACGGGTTGAAATGTCGGTTTATTTCAAGTTTTTTTCTTCAAAAACTAAATAATAAATAAAATAAATTTGCCTTTTCGGATGAAAAATTAAAGAGTTTGGTTAAAATTTCTATTTTCAACTTGACAGAAGAATCTTGTTTAAAAATTTTAATTCTTTTGGTAAAAATTTTTCAGGTGCAGTTTTGAAAAGTTCTTACCTACAATGATGAGTTTTTATTCAAACGGCCAAATTTTCAAACAAAAATGATTTCACTTTAATCAAAAACAGTTGCTCTTTCACCCAAATTATTGAATATTAATATATATATATAATTTTGATAATTTTATTCTGATAATCCCAACTTTTGAAAAATCACAAGAATAAAGGAAAGATTTTTTTTCTAATTATTTGACCCTGGGCAAGTGTTTATTAGGTTTAAATGCTTCAATTATTCAAATTTAGCTTTTAAAGTCGATTTTCTTCTACAAGTTATTTTATTTTTCATTGCCAATTTTTTTTTTAAGTTTCTTTCACAATTTCAAACAAATTCTCGCAAATAAAAAGATTTCTCAGTGATGAAAGAAAAAAAAGTTCACCTGAATTGTTGATCCTGAAAGCCAAAAGACGAATTTTCTGTAAAAACATTGAATTTTCAATAACTAAAATTAGAATTTTCAGAAAAAAAAATTAATTTTCAACAAAATAGTTAAATTTTTAACCAAAGAGGTAAAGCTTCATTAAAAACAAAAAAAAAACAGAATAGTTCTACTGTTACCCACGCAGTTAAATTTTCAATTATAAGAAATCAGTTCTCAACTAAATAGTCAGACTTTAACCAAAGAGATGAATTTTCAAATAAAAATATGAATCTTCAACGAAAAAATTATTTTTTAACGAAGTGGTTAAAAAAAATTTTCAGAAAAAAAACTGGTTAAATAAGAAGTTAATTTTCTACGAAGGTATTTGAATTTTCAACCCAAAAAGACGATTTTTCGATAATAACAGTTAAATTTTCATGCAAAAAGGATGCCTTTTTAAAACAATTATTTAATTTTTAATCAAACAGTTGCATTTTCATCGAAGAAAGATCAATTTTCTACTGAAGCAGATGACTTTTTAAATCAGAAAGACAAATATTAAAAAATATATTTGAATTTTCATCGAAAAAATATTTAAATTAATTTTTCTACACAAAATGTGAATTTTTCTCAAAAGATAAATTTTCTACGAAATAGTTGAATTTTCAACCAAACAGTTGCATTCTTATCAAAAAAAGATTAATTTTCTGCTCAGATAGATGAATTTTTTAATCAAAAATATACATTTTCCAAAAAATAGTTGGATTTTTATCCAAAAAACATTTAAATTTATTTTTCAACACCAAAATATGAATTTCTGTCAAAAAGTAAATTTTCTACGAAATAGTGGAACTTTCATGCAAAAAGATTAATTTATGAACAAAACTGTTGCATTTTCAAACAAATAATAAAATTTACAACTAAAAAGATCATTTTCTGGAAGAAGCAACTGCAAAAAAAGAAATATAAATACAAAGCAAATAAATTACTAAGAAGAATGTTATATCAGGATTACCGCAAAACTTAATTTTAAAAATTCTCTAATTTTTTCCTAACCACCTTTTCATTTTCCCTGACCATTAATATTCAAAAACCAGAACATTACATTTGTAACATTTTGAACCGAGAATCTTTTATAAGCGGAATAAAATAATTTCAAATAAAAGTTGAAAATTTTCAAATCTATTCGGTTTGACAGTTATTTAAAGTTATATAAATCTCGGACTTTTGTGAGATTTTTTTCCAAATCCCTGACTTTTTCCTGAATTAAAAAAAATTGTTGTTGGCTAGGTTCCTTTTTTCACTCACCAGTTTTCTTTGGTGCGTAAAGTTGAATTCATATTAAATTTCTGTACAATTTCTGCGAGATACTTATTTAATTTGTGAATTTCCGAAAGTTACATACATGAATGAAGAACCCCCCCCCCCCTTCAGTAACAAATCGTAACAAAATCTTTTGAGCCCTCCCTCCCCCTTAAGCTGTTACGTAATTTGAGTACGGTCCCAAATAAAACAGTTTGAAGAATGAATCAATGAATTTTTTAAGTGTTGAAAATCATATCATTTTTGAACAATTTTAACTTATAAACAGTACAATTTAGTGATCATAAGTTGTTTCTTGAAAATCTTAAATGAAAAATGTCATTTACAAATGAAAAACTAAAAAAAATGAAACAATAAAAACTTTAAAATAATGAATATATTAATTGAAATGTTTTTGAAAATTAAAAAAAGATTTTGAAGTTTCAATCGGATGCATACGTGTAATTAATTACGTAAGGCATTCAAATTGAAATAGTTCAATTTTTAACATAAAAATCTATAAACTATTTAATTATAAGCAGATTCAGAATCGTCTTATAAAATCAATTTTATTATAATTCTATTGTTTAGAGTCGTACTACAGTTCAATTTTAAAAATAAATACTTAATTTATATTTAGAGTTTATCATCTTAACATTTTTCGTTTTCTTTTTTTTGTCGAAGTTAACCCCTACCACCGAGCCTTTGAAATTATCATGGGGTTTTAAATGGGAAAAGCTTGATTTAGAAAAAAATGGGGAAAAGAGCTACTTGTTATAAAATTTTTGTGAATTGTTATTATGCTTGGAAAGTGACCCCAAAAAATGCAAAATAGCAATTCTCTATTAAATTCATACTAAAAACGGCGTCCTTCGGATTTTCTTCACAAGAATTATTTTTAATTAATAAGGGACGAGTTTCCAAGTATTTTGTAAATAAGTTTTTATTATTCAAACAATAATTATTTGTTTATTCAAATCCGGCAAAATATGCCGGATATATCAATAGAGAGAAAATCTACAGTTTATTATTATTAAAGTAGTGTTATTGTTACATTGTTAGATTAGGATTATTATCCTATTGGAAAATAACTGTCCAGAAACTTTTGCACGACATTATAAATAAGAGAAAATAAATTTGTATACTTCCACATGTGCGTGAGTTATTATTTGCTTTATGTAAGATTTCAATTTCAGTCAACGTTTACCACGATGTTTACACATAAATCTGTCTTGGGTCATAGTTTAGGACGCACGTGATTTATTTCTTGCTATGAGGTACTAATCTTGAAAAATATGGACACCCACTAATGTGTAAAGTTGTGTAGTGTAATTTATCATATTACATGATCAATACCATTTTTGCTGTTATTTTTTTTCTGTAAACTAAATTTTTCTGTGAAATGCAGAAGAAAAATGCTGGAAAATAAACCGAGTTTTCGTCTGAAGAAAGAGTCATTAGTGCGCCCGTTGCGCGCACAATGTTCTAGTGATTCCAAAAACATTATAGGAATGCAAAATTGATGCTATAATATGATCCCGCAAAATTTAGTTACCCAACTTTGATTTCACAAATTTACAGCTTGAAAAGAAATTGACAAACATTGATTTTACAAATGTGGTTGATTGTACTGATAATAATTTGTACTTCAGACATGGAAACACGTATATTTTATTGGTGGAAGAACAGAGTGTGGCGTCTAAGAAATTACGCTATAAATTTTACCAGTTTGTTCTAGATTAAAAGATATCGTAAGGCTTCCTCTTCCACGTAGTCTACGCACATTGGAAGTTTCCATTATTCTAAAGGCTTTATATGTAATAATAACCGATAGTGATCAGTATAAATAGCAGCGAATATTGTTTGAGTGTCTCATTCAATGCTCATAAAATCTTCCTGTAAAAATGAAGATCTACGTCAGTGCTCTGCCTCTTACCATCGGGGTTATTCTGCAATTTGGTGGTGAGTATGCGCAATATAATATAGATCTCAAATCTAAATATAAAATATTACATATTTGCAGAACAACGAAGTTGAACCTTTTAAGCTATTGTTCAAAATACACAATTACAATGAGTTACAAAACTTTAATGTTTTAATCCAATTCGTCTTTAATCTTTTTAGAATCTTGTCACTTAGTGTTACCAAAATTATAATAACATACTGTTTCTGAACGTAATATTGTACATCTCTTAGTGGAAATATTTTTAGAGATATTCTAGATTTAATGTTCAATATCACGTAAAGATGAAAAAAATCAAATTGTGCACCAGCAAAAACGTAAAGAAACAGGAGGTTATTTCCAAGCGTATAGGATCGCAATAAAAAAATGAATTTTTAAATAAGTAATTAAACCTTCGAAGAATTACTTGAATTTCTGACGGAAAAAGATGACTTAACGACAAACTAATTACATTTTGAAAAAACGATATTAATTTTCAACTAATTAGTAGAACGTTTAACCAAACACGATAAATTGGGAACCAAAAATATAATATAGTAGACTTTCGACACAAAAATATGTATATTTTCTTAATGGGTACTATTAATTCAGTTCAGATTTGAGAAAAAAACGATTCAAAGGGGGAAAAGGAAAGTTTCTTGAAAACAGGGAAAAAAAAGAATTCTTGAAAAAAGGGTTAGGGGGGAACCAGGAAATGAGTGGGCAATCTGAAATGTTAATGTGCTGTTTCAATTTATTAAGCCTCTATTTAACTGGTAGCACTTCTAACTTTGGAACCATGCAAAGAGGTGAGATTCAAACTGTTCCATTACTAATAAACTGAATTCATAAAATATACTTTCCAGCGGAATAAACAATATAATACGATCGTATTCGCGACACACTCAAACCACATCTGTACATAACGCCTCAGCAGTTCCCACAAATCTTCATTATTAGGATGAATCCTCGTTGATCTTTTCCAATCAAGCCACTTGGATATCAGATCTTTCTAGTTAAGATTGATCCTTTGATCATGTGTTGGTTAACCTCCAATCAGATGTACAGAATCAATTATTTAGTACCGCTCAAAAAGGGGAGCCTCAGCTCCCAGTCTTTGGTAGTTTTACAAATCTTTTGGCTATGGCCAAGCATGTTAATTATAAAGTAATCGTCGATCTTCAGATCATCTCTCAATGACGAGTAAGACGTGAACGTCCTCATTCGCCAGGTCTGTATCTCACTATTACCAACCTTAGTTTTTGGCGTCGCTCCCTCCCTCCTTATATTATCAGCGTAGTTTATGGACAATTCAGAGAAATGAAGAGAAATTAGGAGTTCGTTGAAAAAATTCGTAAATAACAAATCCATTTAATTTTGCTTCCAGTATCAAGTTCCATGCAATCTTCACCACCTAAT
This sequence comes from Andricus quercusramuli, assembly GCA_932178445.1. Lineage (NCBI taxonomy): Eukaryota > Metazoa > Arthropoda > Insecta > Hymenoptera > Cynipidae > Andricus > Andricus quercusramuli. The sequence continues at coordinate 68,583 of CAKNXH010000214.1, read as the reverse complement.
CAGCCGACATCGCCACCCTTTAATCAGCGGGCCATTCCTAATCATTCGCCAGGTCTGTATCTCATTTTTTGCGTTTTTGGCGTGGCCTTCACATACGCCACCTCCTTAAATTGTTAACGTAGTTCACGGTCGGTCCCTGATGGACGACTAGGGCTTCTTCACTTCAGAAAAAAAATAAATTTAGAGTTTGTTGGAATAATTTTTTGATGAAAAATCCATACATTTGTGCTTCCAGTATCAAGTTCCACGCCACCTCCACGACCTAATCAGCCGACATCGCTAACTTTCGATGAGCGATTTCAGCGGGCAATGCAACTTCCTTATTATTATCCAGTGGAGGATAGACCAGGGTTCGATAAAATTACTGGAGAACTTGTTCTACTAGTCCGTCAAATGAAAAAACATAAAATAAATGAATCGACATTAAGAGGTGAGACAGATAATTTAAGAACCAAAGGACAATTTAGACCAAAAATGAGAGAATTCTTATGCGTATCGTTTTTTATAATTGATGGTCCGAATGCATTAAGGTCTCATACAATTATCACTTGCAAAAACAAATTCCCCTTCAAGGCTTTCAAACAAAGTTTCAAATCTTAATTTTTGTGTCATCTGAAGGTCAAATTTTATTGCAATCTTTTATTACCTTTTTCAATTTTCAAATAAAGTTCGAAAACGGTCAAGTTATCTACCTCCTGCCAGATTAAGCAATCGTAATTTAAAAACGTCTGTTTAAAAAAATATTATTAATTTCTTCTTACGCCAGGCATTTTGACTTTCATATCTTGCAGTGTTTCGTTCGTCGCGGTAATTTTAAGCAGGCAGAATCTTCATACGACAAAAATTATTTTTTAAGTTCCCACCATTCATAGGATGTATCGTTTGCCATATTGGATCAGGAATTTTGAATTTTGAAATAATGATATCTGATTTGAAATCAGCGACCTCAAATCACTAAATATGTCGATTTTTGTGAAGTTTCCAACACTTTTAGATTATCCTCAACATGGGCGGATACATGAATTCACAATTCAAGAATTTTTGTATCAGGCACATAAAGTACTTAAGGCTTCTCAATTTCCTTGACAGACTTGAGCCTCCTAATTATCAGACCTTGTTTCTATTTTTTTTCCAAAATGATAAACTCACAAAAAAAGATAATATTGATTTGAACCAAAAATGAAGAATTTTTAACAAAATACTTGAATCCTCAACAAAGAAAGCGCTTTTAGTTAATTAGAAAAAAAAAATTAATTGAAAATCTACAATCTTCATGTCAAAAAAGATGGGTTTTCAAGCAGATAAGTTTAGATAAATTTTGAAACAAGAAGATTGATTTTCTTCTAGGAGAGACGAATTTTCAACAAATTATATACATTTTCAACCGCATAGTTGAATTTTCTTTCTCAAATTTTCTTCTACATAGTCAAATTTACTACCTAATTGTCAAATATCTAAGAGAAAGAGACAAATCTTCTATACACAGTATCTAAATTTTTAACCCAAAAATATAAAATTTCAACTAATAATTTCATTTTCAACCAAAGAATTAAATTTTGCATTGTTTGGCTCAAAATTTGAATTTTTGTTGCACTTGCTTTTTCCAACCAAAGAAGATGACTTGTCTACTGTCAAAAAATGATTGAACAAAAATTGTAGATACTTTGAAGAGCTTCAATTCTTCAATCATACTTTTTTCAAGTATCTGTTGTGGCTTAGCATAAAAACGGAATATTCCATTTTCGCATAGCATTTTAGAAGGATAAAACCATAGCTGTTGATCAAGAAATTCTGGTTAACGAACTCGTTCTTTTTTTACAACCTAAGAAAAGTGCACAAAGCACAATTAGATCTGTTCATTTCTTTAAGAGTTATCGTGTTTACGGACCACGGCGTGCCTAAACGGGAGTTAAATAAAATTTTCACGAACGTCTCAGATCTTTGCAGGATCTTCGAGTAGAACATAAAGAGGAATGTTTTGGACAAAAATGGAAATAGTTCGTCAAGCTCTGTCAAAATAAAACTGGTTTACAATTTTTTTTCATACCTTTTTCACTAATTTCGTAACTAAAGCGGCTTTCAAATACTCTTTCCGAAGTTACGTATCAGCGAATCTCTACATTAATTTCTTGGGTCAGAGCACTTGATTTAAACAAAATTTTCCCGCTCATCCGGTGTCGCTATTTCATTTTCAGACAGCTACATAATTTTTTTAAGGTCGAAAAATGTTATGGTTTTACGCAATTTTCAAAAAATTCTTGCATTTGAAATTTTGCATTTGAGTAGCTTTAGCCTCATCAATGGATCATAAATTTTGGTCAATTTTCCCGCAATTTTGAAACTGGAATGATGAATATCAGCTCATGCAGTGGTGGAGATATGCTCCCCTCCAAACGAACAAAGAAATGTTGAAATTAGAAAAAAATCAATACAGTGCATTTTTTAAAACATTTTCACCACAAGTTTATTTGTATAGAAGTTTTCCGGTAACCTTTGTTGAAGTTCAGAGCATATGAATTCAATTGATGAATAACTCATATTTTACATTAACCTTACTTATCCAATACTTTCATTATAGAAAAGATTTTCATCAAACAAATTAGCCTTTTATGCCAAAAGTATTTGTTCAATTAATAAACAAATTGTGGGCGAGTGAATCGGCGGAGACGTAGGATGGCGTGCGATTTTGTACAAAGCAGTGAAAAAACAGAAAAACAAATATTAACGTATTTTATTGATTTTCAAATAAAAAATCTTCTTCCACTTATTATAGCCAAGATATCGAGTCACTCCTATGTATATTCTTCTTTTAAATTCACTTTTACTTCAATTTGCGCAATCGTCCCCGCTCCATCCCTAGCAGTTCTATGTTTATATTTTTCTTGAACATATGGAAAAATTAATGACTATATTTTCCTTTTACAACCAGAAATGGACCCAGACCTCATTCCTGATAATTATCAACTGTACCGTAACGGACCTGGTGTGATTGGAAAATTCTCCAATCACAAGATTCACCATGCGTATAGTATGTTGTAAAATATTTTTTACTTGAATTAAATTGCATGTGATAGTCCAGGCATCTCATTAAAAAAGCCCTTTTCACCTTCTTAACTAGGAACCCTGCACGAATTACCTTCATTTTTTCAGCAATTTTGGAAAGAAATTAATTTTCAATAAAAAATATATAATCTTGAACTCAAACAGACAAGCTTTCAAGAAAAAACGTGAATTTTCAATTGAATGGATGAATTTTCAACCAAAACGATGAATTTTTGAACAAGAAGAATAATTTTCTACCAAAAAAGGCGAAGTTCTAGTAAATGTCATGAATATTCTAACAAACAGTTCAATTTTTTAACGCAGAATGATAAATTATTATCCAAGAGCTGAATATTTAAATTTTTATTTGAAAAAATTAATTTTTAATTCAAAAAATGAATAAAATACAAAAAAGTTTAATTTCCTATCAAACTTTTCAATTTTTGAACCAAAACGATAAATCATCAACAAAATACATCAATTTCTAACCTAATGCTTCAATTTTCCCACAAAATGATGATCGATGAATTTTCAATAGCAAATATTAACTTTCTTCTAAAAGAGACGAGTTCCCAAAGAGATGATTTTTTGATCGAATGGTTGAATTCTCTATCAAATTAGAGGAATCTTCAACGGAAACAAAAATTTTCAACAAATAATATTGAAAGCTATAAATACCTAATCTTCTTCTAACAAATCAAATAAAACAGTTTTTTTATTTTGAATCTAAATTATTTTATATTCATTTATTGAATAATTCAAAAGTTAACGTCGCAACTTATCGAAGATTAAGGTTGTATTTTTTTCAAATTTTCTCAGAATTTTTTACTTCTAATTTTTCTGCTAGACATTTTTCTCTACTATGCAATTGGAAAAAACAATATCGGCAAACAGAAATTACCAAACTTATTTTGAAAAATTTAAGAGAAGCGCACCTACCTAGTTAAAGAAATGGAAAAAAACAGTAGATGCTTGGACTATAAAGGCACATGTTAATGTTAAACAACTTTTGGTATTTCTCAATCCTTAAACTAATTAATAAATGTATTTTTCTTGCATTACCAGAATCGCAAGGACATTCCTGGGAAGAAGTCGAGCCCCGAAGAAATGATATTATATATGATTCTACGGGTATGAGGGTTATGGGAACGTATCGTGATCATGGCAAATATTATGAGATTCATTTAAGAAATTAGAAATATTTGGGAAGCCTCCATTTTTTTCTTCTAAATTTTTGCCTCGACGAACCTTGCCTGTCCACCGCTATTCTTCTGCAACGTACCAGCAGTTTCCAGATGAAACTGCTTGGGGTAATCTCTCCATACAAAAAACAAATAATTGCACGGAGAGAAAAATGTAGGGATTAGCGCGTGAACATTTATCACGCATTAATTCTAAAAGTGCGAGCAAAATTTCCAAGAGCCTCCACGGACTTTCTCGGTGAGTCTCCTTGCGAACATTTAGTGGTGCGAACGTGTCAACAGGCAGACGGCGTGGTCTAAAAGCAAATCGCAAGGAGTCTCACCGAGAAACTCCGTGGAAGCTCTTGGAAATAAAACAAGAGACGCCTGCGATATGCGCCTGTTGAATAGTCCATGCGTTAGCGCCTTGAACTCTCTTGCGCTAAACCCCGGATTTTTTTCTCCGTGTGGAGATGGTTACAAATAATTAGGACCGCTATAATCAAAATTTCGTTTTATATTGTAGTAACTTTATTGTTCTATATTACGGATTAGAATCTTACAGAAATTACGTTATAATTATTATTATTTCTCGATACGATTATATTTTTCAATTATGATATCATTACACTAGCGTCATATGGATGGACATGGAGCAAGGCAAGAGCTGTGTTAGGCACAGCACGTAAGGACAGCATATCGAGCAATGATTTGATTAGATCGTTGGTCCCAAAAATCCCCCCGCGGAGAAGGAAAAGCCGCGCAAACTCATCCCCTCCTTAAACTCGGGAACCAATGAGGTACAACTCGCCCCACCAGACCGAGCTGCCGCGCGTTCCCCAAGTGAGTCTGCATAAAGGCTGCGTGTTTCAGCTTTAGATTCATTCGGTCTGCGACATCAGAGCGAAAACCATGGATACTTGCTGTTAACCACAGATGGTTGACAGCTGCTAAGCCTTGCTTCTTCTCCCTCACACTTCTTATCACATTTATGTATTTCGTTTTTGAAATAGTTGTCGAGAAATTACATTGTACATGATTTTGTCATTTTCCTTCGATTTGAAGAGTCAGTTTCAATACTTGGAATTTACTTTCGATGTATCTCGCTCGACAAATCTGGTCGTGGTGTTTTTTTGAATAAACATTTATTATTTAGTGCAAATGAATTTTGTTATTGACTTTGACACCTCTCATCTTAGGATCAGCTGTAATGTGTGGAACGTAACCACAAAAAGAAAACTTATTAATCTCCAAAAGATATACAAATTTACTCAATACCATTTTCTGCTAATACTTATAGTTTTTGTTTTATTCACGAGAACTTTTCTCAAAAGACTACAAATTCCATTTTCTGATCATAATATGCGAGATGAGCAAACATTATATATGAAAAATTGTATGCCCTTAGAATATATTCAAATGTGTTTGCGACTTTTTCTTACTGCATATTCGTTTCAATTGCGATGGCGCTTCTGAAAAAATAAAAATAACCATTTTGCGGCTAAACTATGCAGCATACAAAGAAAGTCCACAAAACAAATTCTGGCTTTCAAGAAGACCTACAAAGTCGCCTGTGAATATTTCTTGATAGAGCACACAATTCTTTTCTGAAAAATCGATAATTTTGTTGAAACATACCAAATATATTTGACTTATGAACAAACCAAAGCAACGCTAGAAATGTTTATCAAGTCTCAATAGAAACTTGAACAAAATTTTTCGTTTTTTGAAAAAAATCTTTGGAAAAATTTACATTAATTGTTTCCACAATTTATTATTGTTTTTAGTAATTATCTCTTAGAATAGAGTTGGAAAGTGAAGTACTTTCCAAAATTTTTCCACTTTTCGTCCAATTTTCAATTAGAGTGAGGTTACACCTAATTTATATAAACAAAAATATTTGTTCGAACAATTTATTATCATTGCTAACAATATAATATTCTCTGAGAATAATGCTAGAATATTGCAGTTTTTTCAAAAAATTTTCACTTTTTGTCTAATTTCCAATTAGAGTGAGGTGAATTATTGATTATAGTTAGCAAAATTAATTGTTTAAACAATTTATTATTGTTAGTAATATCCATTTTGTATAATGCAAGAAAGTTGCGATTTACCCTGAAATTTTCAACCACTCGTCCATTTTTCACTTGGAGTGAGTTGATAATTAATTCAATTCAGCAAAAATATTTGCTGAAACAAATTATTATTGTTCATAACTATATATTCTTCTAGATAAGTGCTGAAAGTTTGCTGTTTTTTTGGAACCCTTTACTTTTTTATCCACTTCTCACTCAGTGAGGTAATGATTAATGCAAGTGAACAGAAATGCTCATTTGAATAATTGCTTCTTGTTTATAACTAACTTTCCTTAGAGTTATTTATGCTAGAAAGTTGCCTTTTTTTCAAATCTTCAGTTTTGCTTGCACTTTTTAGTTATGAAGAAATAAAAAGTGAACCTCAACAAGAATCATTTTTTACATAGTATTGTATTGTTTCAAGTTATTTTTTTTGCTCTTTCCCTAATTTAAACAATATATATTTAAAAAAAAAGATATCCCACAGAAGAGACAAAAATAAAGAATGGAATGATTAGGACTAGGTGGGAGGACTAGGTCTGTAAGTGACTTGTAAAAGTTTCGTTTTGAATTAAAACAAGAAGTTAATTGCAGAGCGTGAAAGAAAAATTTGGTATTTTACATATTTTAATATCAGCCCCCCCCCTCCTCTTCTACGCTATAGATTTGCTAGGAAATCCCTGGGATTCATGTAGGAAATTGAAAGCATATTTCAAATATCTGTTTTATTTTAGAAAAATGCATTGACAAGAAAGAAAGAGGTTTTCTGAAATATGATTCGCTTATGTTTTATTTTTGTTTCATAACTGATAAGGCAAAGCAAAGTTAAACATTTCAGAAAAAAGAGTAATTGTCCAGCACTTGTCTAAGAGAAGATAGTTATAAACAATAGCATATTGATCAAAGATTTATTTTTGTTCAACTTGCATTCATTATCACTATATTAAGTTGACAAAAAGTTAGATATTTCAGAAAAAAACCGCATTAATCTAGCATTACTATGAGAGAACATAGTTATAAACAATGATAAATTATTCAAACAATGATTTTTGTTAACTAAGTACAAAAGGGACAAGACGTTGCAAATTTCAGAAAAAGTCGCAATTTCTAGCATTTTTTAAAGAGAATATCATTAAAATAATAATAGATTGTCTGAACAATTAACGTTTACATTTAATTAGCAGTATATGTATAGTAGTATTTTATGTATCAGTAACAATTTTTAAAATAAGCAAAACAATCTCAAATTACGCTAAAAACTCCACAAACCCATTTTTCACTTATGGGGGTTTTCGGTACCCTATAAAACAGGCTTATGGGGGTGATGTTTGTAAAGTAATATTTTATTCGTATTCTATAGCTGATTGTAAAGAAAAATGTTGAGTCTTAACTCGATTCGGCTAATATTGCCGATTCTGAATGAAATATACAAAATCTTATTTTTTTCTTATGGAATGGAAGCTTCTAATGTGTCCCCTAAGGGTTTACATTGTTCTTGTATCTCTTACCTATTCCTTCACACACCCCCCCACACACTTACTTGGTGGTGGGAGGGGGACCTACAGTTTAAGGTGGGTTCCGAACCACCAAGATCAACAGCCTTAAGTACTTAGAGAACCTTTTTCTCTAGAGGTACCGGTCCCACGACTCTCCGGAGATGAACAACTCCCTTGCTAGGCAAGTGTTCACCGCATGGGCCACCGAGACTTTTCCAGAGTGTGAGGCGGAATCGAACCCGCAAGCCGACGGTGCGTGGATCCAAAGCCTATGCCTTAACCCCCACGACCATCGTCCCACTTATTTTATTTTTTTATTTTTTTACGTTTTAAATGTAATTTGAAAAAACTAAGTTATTTTTTACAATTAAAACAAAAACTACGCATCCTATCAAAAAATCATTAAAGACAAATTCAGATAAGTTTTTACTCTTTTTTGCAAGAGCAAGAATTTGTCTATTCATTCCTTTCATAGCTTGTGTCGTTTGTCCAAAAATTGAATTTTTCATTTTATTTTCGATGTTGTTTGATACAAATAAAGCAAAAACTACGTGTCCTATGAAAATGTGATTAACCACAAATTTGTAGATCTTCTCTAGGTGCACAATATTTGTCGGTTTATTTCAAGTTTTTTTTTAAGAACTAACATATATTTGAATATATAACCGAATCAATTTGGCTTTCTCTCCAAATAAGAAAAATATTTATTTGAAAATTAACTTTTTTACTGAAAATTCATAATTGCGATTCGAAAACTCTAGTGTTTTGAAGAAAACTTGCCTTTTTGCATAAAGAATGAAAGAATTTGGTTGAAATTTCTGCTTTGCGTCTCAACAGAAGAATCTTGATTAGAAATTTTAATTATTTCGATAAAAATTCTTCAGGTGCAGTTCTGAAAAGTGCTTACCAACAATAATGAGTTTTCAACTAAATGGTCGAATTTTCAAAAGCAAAAGATTGAATTTTAAACAAAAACTGCTGCTCTTTCACCCAAATTACTAAATTTAAAAAAAAAATTATTAATGTTCAGCAAAAAAAATTAATATTTAAGAACAAAGTTCCACTTTTATTAAGTAGCTGAGTTTCCAATCTGAAAAAATTAATTCGTAAGAAAAAATATAATAGTTGTTGTTCCACTCCGAAAGGTTCGAATTTTCAATCAAAAACAGTCGAATTTAACAAACAAAAATGAATTGTAAGCAAAAAAATATATTATCGATATTTGAATCAAAATATTTTCAACATTTAAATAAAAAGCAGTGTAATTCAAAGAAAAAAGATGATTTTTTAACGAAATAGTTTAACCTTCCACCAAAACAGATTGATTATCAACATACACAGTGTTCTATTGATTCTAAAAACTTTATAGGAATGCAAAATTGATGCTATAATACGATCCCGCAAAGTTTGGTTACCCAACTTTGATTTCACAAATTCATAGCTTGGAAAGAAATTGGCAAACATTGATTTTACAAATGTGGTTGATTGTAGTGATAATTTGTACTTAAGACACGGAAACATCTTTATTTTATTGGTGGAAGAACAGAGTGCGGCGTTTGAGAAATGACGTTTTAAATTTTACCAGTTTGTTCTAGATTAAAAGATATCGTAACGCTTCTTCCACGTAGTCTACGCACGTTGGAAGTTTCCATAATTCTGAAGGTTTTATATGTAATGATAACCGATTGTGATCAGTATATATAGCAGCGAATATTTTCGAACTGTCTCACTCAACGTTCAAAAAATCTTCCTGTAAAAATGAAGATCTACGTCAGTGCTCTGCCTCTTACCATCGGGGTTATTCTGCAATTTGGTGGTGAGTATAAGCAATATATTATAGATCTCAAAGCAAAAATGTTAAGAAATATTGCTCAATTTAGGGTACGAAAATCATTTGATGTTATTTTATCTTTCCTTCAATATTTGACTATCCATACAATCTTACCTTAACTATCCCTATTCATAATAAAATGTCAATTCATATGCTTTTGAATGTACTTTCTTTTAAATAATTTCTTGTTGTTCAAAATGAATATTCATTCAGATAAATGCGATATCAGTTTAAAAGAAATTTCAATATAAGTTACATAGTATTTTCCACAAATAAAACCAAAATGACAAGTCCTATAAAAAAATGGCTAAACCAAATTATAGGTCTTGTCTACTATAAAAGATTAATTTTCCATACAATATGACGAACTTTCAACAGAATACTTGAATCTTCATCCATAAAGATAAATTTTCTACCGTAGAAGATTAATTTTCTACCAAAACACGAATTATCGATTAGTTGACTTGAACAAAAAAGAAAATTTCTTAACGCAGTAGTTGAATTATCAACTAAAACAATAGTTTTTAACAAACATTGTCTTACCCAAAAAAACGAATTTTCATAAAAATCAATGAATTTTCCACCAACAGAATTTTCATCCTACAGTAATGAATTTTGATATAACTTCTTGACCAAATTTCTCACAAAATAGTTGAATTTTCAACCCTCAAGATGAATTTTTAACAAACAAGATTGTTTTTCCAATCAAAGAGACAAATCCTGTGCACTTTAACGTGCACAGATGTCACTTTCCTAACTGTGCACGTGCACATATGTCACTTTCCCAACTGTGCACGTGTACAGATGTCACTTTCCCAACTGTGCACGTGTACAGATGTCACTTGCCCAACTGTGCACGTGCACAGATGTCCCTTGCTCAACTGTGCACGTGCACAGAAACCCCTTGCCCAACTGTGCACGTGCACAGATGTCACTTGCCCAACTGTGCACGTTTATGTCCTTACGTAAGGGTTTATACGAGGGTGATCCTTTGTATCTACGTATAGTAAATTTTCAACAGTTGAAATTATTCAATCCTGGTGGAATGGAGCGTATTAACTTTCTTAAAGTTAGTTTGAAAATATTTCAAATATTATTTTGATGAAATTATTCCTTTCAAATTATTGAAGATATGTGAAAATCTCTTTTCGTTTGACCCCCTTAAAAACGCGCCATTGCATGCACGTGAAGCAGGCGTAATGTGGCCGCTTCCAGCCCAGTGACGTTCGGACATGCGCACTCCGCCGCCGGGCTGACATGAAACTTTACGCCCGCTATATAAAACTTTAGGCTATATAACGTACGGCTATTTTTACTCGTCAAAATAGCCTTCTTTACGCCCTCGATACACAATGTACTATTTTGAATTTACTTTTCAATAGTTTCATCTTATTAAGCTTCTTTGAGTCTTCCAGTGGGTATAGATACATCTGATGTTCTTTGAGCGTCCTAATGACCACTAACTACCGTGCCTACTTGGTAGGTATTTATTTTTTTCTAGTTACTTATCTGTCTTTGATTTGACCAAATCGTTTATTTCTTTCACGTATTTTTTTTATGATTTGACAAAAAATAAACTGGAAAAGAAATTTTTCAAAATATTTTTCATGAGTGTTTTACTGTTGTTTATGTGGCGATGTATAATGACGGGTTACCTTACAAATTCTCTCTATTTATCGTATCTCATAAATTGGTCTAGTTTTAAGTGTTTTTCGTACAAAAATTAATAATTGGTTCCGAATATCAAAACTGTACATATCACTCCAAAGGTAAGATTCATAAATCTAGTAAAATTTGCTAAATTGATATTTCCTAGTTGAATAATAATATTTTGCAGCCCAACATTCGATTGTTAGACGATAAACTTTCCAAAACTATAGCCAGAAAGTTTTCAATTCTAAAGAACAAATGGGAGAAAGAATTCGAACAACTGTGCACGTCGAAATTTCGACGTGCACAGATGGGCTCCTGTGGGCTTGGACGTGCACAGTTGTCCGTCCGGCCATCGACGTGCAAAGTTGCTACGTGCAAAGTTGTCCGTCACCCGAAAAAATTCAATAATAAAAAATCCATTTAATTGTGCTTCCAGTATCAAGTTCCATGCCATCTTCACCACCTAATCAGCCGACATCGCCACCTTCTGATCAGCGGGCCATTCCTAATCATTCGCCAGGTCTGTATCTCATTTTTTTGCGTTTTTGGCGTGGCCTCCACATACGCCACCCCCTTAAATTGTTAACTTAGTTCACGGACATACGGGGTAAAATTTCCCAAGTGTCCCCGCCTAAAATTTTGTTGTCGCCTATCTTATTCAAACTCCGCCAGATTGTAGTGCTAGTGGACCTCTTTATATTCTGTAAAGGGGGCGCACCTAGTATAACGGGTTGTCAAGATACAGGGGCCCGCATTTTCGACGATTCACCCCGACTGCTAACCTTCAATTGTACATAACTCCTGTTACAGTTATCCAATTTAACTTTTTTATGCGGGTTTTAGAAAGGTATTTTAACAAGGTTTACAACAAAAATAACCAATGAACAATAAAAAAATTATTTCACCTTGATTTTTCATTTTAAAAAACATTTTTGTGATTTTCTCCCAATGCGGCATTTTTAATATTTTTTTAGTTAGGCTAGAAAAAAAGCTTAATTTTTTCTCTTGAAAAACTCCCCAGAACGAAAATGGGATGGAAAGTATTGGTTGAGTTGTAGAAGGTCACAAGAGCGCGGGTGCCCCGCGCCAACGAGCCACGGCGCTACTAGGCGTGCTGTAGTGACTCAGTTGTTTTAATAATTGGTAAACTAGCTGTGAATTCGATCTCGAGTGTTTCCACTTTGTTTGTATTTATAATTATATGGTGCTCATTTCACGAGCACTTTGCTTCCCGATAGCAAATGTATTTGCTTCCTCATAGAGGAAGCATTAGTTATTTTTTTCAATAATAGGCAAACCGAAGTCTTCATTTTGCTCAATTTAAAAATAGAAATTTACCAAAAATGAAAAATTACAGACTAATACAAAAATGTTTTAAATAACAAGACAAATCAGACAAATCAAATCTTGGGTTCGAAATAATAATTTTTTGAGCTGGAAAAGGGAAAGGAAAAGTTCTGTCGCACCCTATCCCTTTCCCAGCTGTACGATTTCTTCACAAAACTTGTCATAATATTACTCTATTTGAAAATTTATGATCAAAAAGTCTTTTCTATTCATGCATCAACTTTAAATTATGTCGATGAAAGAAGTTTTTCTGTTTGAACCTGATGATTCAGATATTATAAATGAGCAGAAATTCCCTAATCTTCAATAAAGTGTATTATTATTATTATAGATCAATCAATTTGCCTTGAATCAAGAGATTTTTTCCGTTCTTGCATCAATTTTGAATTATGTTACTGAAAAGAAGTTTTACTATGAAAAACCGTGTTCTCAAATATTATGCAATTTCACAATTTCCATAGTCTTCAATAAAATGTCTTAATATTATAGGTCAGTCGATTGATCTCGAATCAACACATATTTTCTGTTCTTGCATCAACTTTGAATTATGTTAATGAAAACAGTTTTACTATAAAAAAACGATTTTCAAAATATATAAATTACCATAACTTCCCTACTCTTCAATTAAATGTATTAATATTATAGGTCAATAGATTCGTCCCGAACCAATGAATCTTTCACATTCTTGCATCAACTTTGAATTATGCTAATGAAAAAAGTTTTACTATAAGAAACCGATTTTCAAAATATATAAATTACCATAACTTCCCTACTCTTTGATAAAATGCATTATTATTGTAGGTCAATCGATTCGTTTCGAACCAAGGAATCTTTTATATTCTTGCATCAACTCTGAATTATGCTAAAGAAAAAAGTTTTACTATAAAAAACCGATTTTCAAAATATATAAATTACCATAACTTCCCTACTCTTCAATAAAATGTATTAATATTATAGGTCAATCGATTCGTCCTTAACCAAGGCATCTTTTATATTGTTGCGTCAACTTTGAATTATGCGAATGAAAACAGTTTTGCTATAAAAAACCGATTTTTAAAATATTATTGAGTGCTAGAAAAAAAATTCATTGAATATTTTTTGAAATCCTTCGGTCAGTTTCAAGATATTAGTGAGGAAAATAAGCTCTCAATATTTCATCAATTTATCTGTAACCGTTTTCTAGTTATCGTGTTCACAAAAAAGCGTGACATCCACACATCCACACATCCACACATCCATACATCCACACATCCATACATCCACACATCCACACACACACACATCCCGACAATTGCTTAGAACATTGTATTAGACATTTTTAAATTAGGGAGGGTTCAATTAAATGAATTTAAAAAATTTGAAAAATGTCACCATTACAAAGCTTCCTCTATGAGGAAGCAAAATGATTTTTTAGTTAACATGTAACGAATATTTCATTTCATTCTTACTTTCATGTAGCTGGAGAACGATTTACATATTTTCTTAATTAAAATTTTCAAATGGTTCTATTGTAGGAAAACGATAGTTAATAATAAAATCATTAACGATTTTGTTGGATGGTTCTGCTTATCTGTTACATTTCGAGATGGTTTTTAATAAGTCGTCTTGTATGCCACGTTTTGGTGAGTTTTTTTGGTGTTAATCTCTTTGCCTTTAACAATTTTTGACGTGATTCTCCTTGCCTTTCACATTTCGGGGTGCTTTTTTATGTGAGTCCCCTTGCCTCTCACGTTTTGGGGTGCTTTTTTTATGTGAGTCCCTTGCCTCTCACGTTTTGGTGTGCTTTTTGGTGTGAGTCCCCTTGCCTCTCACTGTGTTACTCAAAAAGTGATTTTTTGTTCAGCTTAACGTTCACTTTGATCTTCTCTTCGCGATCTCTTTGCGATTTTTCTCTTCGGGAAAATGTCATACTGTGAAGATGACGAATACTTCTTCAAAATTAGAGTCGATTCTGAAGAGGGTACAAAGTGATAGTATTTTTTTGTGCTTGGCATATTCTTTGCAGAGTCGAATCGAGTTTTAAGGTTTTCAGCAGTGGCGGCATGATTTTCTTTGGAAATGAAAAATATTACCGTTTCAGGCAAGTTTTTTAGCCCATTGATATAGAGCATCAGCAGTGAAAATCTGATTCTGAGACGATGCCTGGAGACTTGCACGTGCGGCGAGTCTTTTCAAATTGCCCCCAATTCCATCACATGGTCCTTTTCCATGTGCAGTCGCGTGAAAGTGCCATTCCGTCTGAATACCGAAGTCTGCTTCATGATATAGCAGATTTGCAAAATTGTACTTATTTTCAAAATGTTGTGCTGCACCATCGGTAGAGTAAATAATTTTTTTTGGTTTGAAATTATCTTTTAGGTATTTGGTTATAACTTTCTGAAATTCGTAAACAGATATTATTTCGTGATTTAGGTTGTCGGATAAAAGAGCTAGATTGCGATGTTTTAATTCATTACCCTCTTTGTAATAGATGACAGTTGTATAGATCGTGACCTGATTTTTGTTACTTGTGAGCAGAAACATAATTTTTATCAATTATTAAAACAACTGAGTCACTACAGCACGCCTAGTAACGCCGTGGCTCGTTGGCGCGGGGCACCCGCACTCTTGTGACCTTCTACAACTCAACCAATACTTTCCATCCCATTTTCGTTCTGGGGGGTTTTTCAAGAGAAAAAATCAAGCTTTTTTTCTAGCCTAACTAAAAAAATATTAAAAATGCCGCATTGGGAGAAAATCACAAAAATGTTTTTTAAAATGAAAAATCAAGGTGAAATAATTCTTTTATTGTTCATTGGTTATTTTTGTTATAAACCTTGTTAAAATACCTTTCTAAAACCCGCATAAAAAAATCAAATTGGATAACTGTAACAGGAGTTATGTACAATTGAAGGTTAGCAGTCGGGGTGAATCGTCGAAAATGCGGGCCCCTGTATCTTGACAACCCGTTATACTAGGTGCGCCCCCTTTACATAATATAAGGAGGTCCACTAGCACTACAATCTGGCGGAGTTTGAATAAGATAAGCGACAACAAAATTTTAGGAGGGGACACTTGGGAAATTTTACCCCATACATTGGTGCTTCCAGTATCAAGTTCTATGCCACCTCCACGACCTAATCAGCCGCCATCGCTGACTTTCGATGAGCGACTTTAGCGGGCAATGCAACTTCCTTATTATTATCCAGTGGAGGATATACCAAGGTTCGATAAAATTACTGGAGAACTTGTTCGACTAGTCCGTCAAAAGAAGAAACATAAAATAAATGAATCGACATTAAGAGGTGAGACCGATAATTTAAGAACTAAATAACAATTCAGACCAAAAATGAGAGAATTCTTATGCGTATCGTTTTTTAAAATTTTTTTTTATGATTAACGGCCCGAATGCATTGAGGGCACATACAATTTTCACTTGCAAAAACAAAGCCCCTTCGAGGCTTCCAAACAAAGTTTCAAATCTTAATTTTTGTGTTGTCTGAAGGTTGCATTTTATTGCAATCTTTTAGTATCTTTTTAAGTTTTCAAATTAGGTTTAAAAACGGTTATTTTTGAAACAGTAAATTTCAATTCTTTTCCAATTCCAAATCGTGGCCAAGTTATTTGCTTTCTGCCAGATTAAACAATCATAATTTAAAAACGACTGTTTGAAAAAATATTATTAATCTCTTCTTACGCCAGGCATAAATTAGACTTTCATATCTCGCAGTGTTTCTTTCGTTGCGGTAATATCAAGCAGGCAGAATCTTCATACGACAAAAATTATTTTCTTAAGTTCCCACCATTCATAGGATGTATCGTTTGCCATATTGGATCAGGAATTTTGGAATAATGATATCTGATTTGAATTCAGCGACCTCAAATCACTAAACAGGTCAATGTTTGTGAAGTTTCTAACACTTTAAGATTATCTTTGCTTTCGAGTTTGTTTGAGAATTTGGTTATCATGAGGTTGAGAAGGAAAGTTTACACAGCCTTACTCGCAAAAACTTATGATGATTAGGCTCATAAAAATAGTTCTATTGTCTGAATTCTTGCACAACATGAAATTAAAAAAAAAATCTGTGCATTTTTTTAAAACATTTTCACCACAAGTTTATTTGCGTCGATGTTTTTTCGGTAACCTTTGTTGAAATTCAGAGCGTATGAATTCAATTGATGAATGACTCATATTTTACATTGACCTAACTTATACAATACTTTCATTATAGAAAAGATTTTCGTCAAAGAAATTAGCTTTTTATGCGAAAAGTTTTTGTTTAATTAATAAACAAATTGTGGGCGAGTAAATTGGCGGAGACATTGGATGGCATGCGATTTTGTACAAAGCAGTGAAAAAACAGAAAAACAAATATTAACCTATTTTATTTATTTTCAAATGAAAGATCTTCTTCCACTTATTATAGCCAAGATATCGAGTCACTCCTATGTATATTCTTCTTTTAAATTCACTTTTACTTCAATTTGCGCAATCGTCCCCGCTCCATCCCTAACAGTTCTAAGTTTATACTTTTTTGAACATATGGATACATTAATGACTATATTTCTCTTTTACAACTAGAATCGGACCCAAACCTCATTCCTGATAATTATCAACTGTACCGTAACGGATGTGGTGAGATTGGAAAATTCTCCAATCACAAGATTTACCATGCGTATAGTATGTTGTAAAATATTTTTTACTTGAATTAAAGTGCATGTGATAGCCCAGGCATCTCATGCAAAAAAGCCCTTTTCACCTTTTTAACCAGGAACCCTGCATGAATTACCTACATTTTTCCAGCAATTTTGAAAAAAATTAATTTTCAATAAAAAATATAATCTAGAACTCAAACAGACAAGATTTCGAGAAAAAACGTGAACTTTCAATCGAATGGATGAATTTTCAACCAAAAAGATGAATTTTTTAACAAGAAGAATAATTTTCTACAAAAAAAGGCGAATTTCCAGTAAATCTCATATATTCTAACAAGCAGTTCAATTTTTTAACGAAGAATGATAAATTATTATCCAAGAGCTGAATATTTCAATTTTCATTTGAAAAATTTAATTTTTGATTCAAAAAATGAATAAAATACAAAAAAGTTTAATTTCCTACCAAATTTTTCAATTTTTGAACCAAAAAGACAAATTTCTACAAATAAATTGATTTTTCCACCCGGAAATATGAATTGAGAACAAAAAATTAATTTTTAACCCAAAAAGACGACCTTTCTGCCAAAAAGTGAAATTTCAACTAAATACTTGAATTTCCGACCAAAAATTAAATTCTAACTGAATGATTCAATTTTTAACCAAAACGATGATTGATTAATTTTCAATAAAAAATATTAATGTTGTCCTAAAAGAGACGAGTTCCCAAAGAGAAGATTTTTTGATCGAATGGTTGAATTCTCTACCAAATAAGACGAATCTTCAACGGAAACATACATTTTTAACAGATAATTTTGAAAGCTATAAATACCTAATTTTCATCTAATAAATCAAATGAAACAGTTCTTTCATTATTATTTCAAATTATTTTATATTCATTTATTAAATAGTTCAAAAGTAAACGTGGCAACTTATCGAAGATTAAGGTTGTATTTTTTTTCAAATTTTCTCAGATTTTTTACTTATAATTCTTCTGCTAGACATTTTTCTCTATTATGCAATTGGAAAGGACACTCTCGGCAAACACGAATTTCCAAACTTATTTTGGAGAAATTTAAAAGAAACGCACCTACCTAGTTAAAGAAATGGAAAAAACTAGTAGATGCTTGGACTATGAAGGCACATGATAATGTTAAACAACTTTTGCTCAAATTTTAAGAATACATAATTTTTTTTCATATAATAAAAAATGACACATATTCAGAGAAAAAAAAACGAAAATTTGATGTTTTGTTCAATAATTGGTAGATTCAAAGTTAAGCACAATGTACGTAGCAGTTCTGTGTTGATGGTTTTTCTAAATCATTAAACTAATTAATGACCGTATTTTTCTTACATTACCAGGATCGCATGGACCTCTCTGGCAAGAAATCGAGCACCAAAGAAATGATATTGTATATGATTCTACAGGTTTGAGGGTTATGGGAACGTATCGTGATCATGACAAATATTATGAAATTCATTTAAGAAATTAGAAAGATTTGGGAACCCTCAATATTTTTCTTCTCTACTTTTGCCTCGGCGAACCTTGCCTGTCCACTGTTATTGTTCTGCAACGTGCCAGCAGTTTCCAGATGAAACTGCTGGGGGTAATCTCGCCATAAAAAAAAATTGGAGATAGTTAGAGATAATTAGGGCTGCTATAATCAAAATTTTGTTTTATATTATAGTAATTTTATTGTTCTATATTACCAATTAGAATCTTATAGAAATTACGTTATCATTATTATTTCTCGATACGATTACATTTTTGGAATTATGGTATCATTACACTAGCGTATATGGATGGACATGAAGCAAGGCGAGAGCTGGTGTTAGGCACAGCACGTCAGGGCAGTAGATCAAGCAATGATTTGATTAGATCGTTGATCCCAAAAATCCCCCCACGGAGAAGGAAAAGCCGCGCAAACTCATCCCCTCCGTGAACTCGGGAACCAATGAGGTACAACTCGCCCCACCAGACCGAGCTTCCGCGCGTTCTCCAAGTGTGTCAGCATAAAGGCTGCGTGTTTCAGCTTTAGATTTATTCGGTCTGCGACATCACAGCGAAAACCATGGATACTTACTGTTAACCACAAATGGTTGACACCTGCTAAGCCTTGCTTCTTTTTCCTCAGTCTTTTTATCACATTACTGTATTTAGTTTTGAAAATAGTTGTCGAGAAATTACATTGTACATAATATTGTCATTTTCCTTCGATTTGAAGAGTCGGTTATAATACTTGAAATTCACTTTCGATGTATGTCGTTAGACAAATCTGTTTGTGGTGTTTTTTTTTAATAAACATTCATTATTTAGTGCAAATAAATTTTTGTATTGACTTTGACACCTCTGGTGTTAGGATCAGCTGTAATGCGTGGAACGTAACCACAAAAAGATAACTTATTAATCAATTTAATACAGTACTTTCCTGACATTTCATGTAAGAAGACCAACAAAGATGTTTGAAATTCAGAAGACCAAACGAACTTTTGTTCTTCAAAATTAATCTACAAGTCTAAGATGAGAAAAAACCTTTCAAACCTCAAAAATAAATGTTGTGTGATGTCTACGATATGTAATTCTTTGCGATTCATTACAAAAATTTTGGTTAAATTCATTGTAACAAACTTAAAGAAAATTAAAAATGGGAAATCTAAACAAACTCTGGAACTTTAAAATTAACCAACAAGTCTAAGATAAGAAAACACATTTTTAACACCAAAAGTAATTCTTTTGCATGCGTTACAAATTTTTTATACATTTATTATTACAAAAACAATACAGAAATCTAAAGTTGCGGAAATTACTTTTGGACGTTCGAAATGTGTTTTCGAATTTTAAACTGATTGGTTAATAAAACAAAAGTTCGTTTCGTTTCCCGAGCTTTAAATTCTTTGTTCAGTTTTGTTACATTAAATGTAACAGAAATTGTGTAGAGAGTTGCAAAGAATTACTTTTGAGGATTTAAATATGAGTTTTCTTATCTTGGACTTGTTTATTTATTTTCTGAAACAAAAGTTTGATTGGTTTTTCCAGTTTCAATTTTTTGTTGGTTTTGTTACAATAAATATAACAAAAAGTTCGCTATGAATCTCAAAAAATTACTTTCGTTTGGTACAAAATGTGTCTCTTATTTTAGAGTTGTTAGTTCAGTTTAAAGAACAAAAGTTCGTTTCGTTTCCGCAGCTTTAGATTTATTTATTGTTTTTGTAATGATAAATGCAGCATTCAAGGGAAAGTGGAGTTTGCAAAAAAACATATTGCCTAGAAGTTTGTAAATAAATAATGAGTCATCGTACGAGAACATGTCACGAGTGTGCAAAGTTCTATCTTGTGTAAAAGATAAAATTGAAAATATCAATTCTAGCCAGTGAGGGTTCTTGATTATAATAATTGTTATAAACAATAAAGTGACATAGGTAATGACGAATAAATAACATTATTAACGATAGGTATAGGTTTTAAAAGAGTTGTAAGGAAAATTATAACACTGGTTGGCCTGGTTGATTTTTAATTAATTTCTAGTCGATTTATCCTCTTGAAAGTAGCGATTTTTTAACAACAATTCATGGACAGATATCTTCATTCTATCCGAAGATCTTTTTTTCAAGAGATCTAATCTTGATATAGAAAATGTACAATTTTTCAATTTTTCTGACCATTTCGTTGAAGAATCATTTGTTCGTAACGCTGTAAATTGTAATGGTTTGAACTTCAAAAGAACCAAAAGAGGCAAAAGGATTTTATTTTTTTTCAGAGGCGCTAAGAATTGATTGAAGATTGAAAAAATGATTTTTCAAAAAAAGGTGTCTTTTCAACAAAGCTGTTGAACTTTTAAAAAAGCTGTTGAACTTTTAAAAAATCAGTTAACAAAGCTGTTGAACTTTTAAAAAAGCAGTTAACAAAGCTGTTGAACTTCTAAAAAAGCAGTTGAATATTCAACCAAAAAAGAAGAATTGTCAACTAATATGATGAATCTTCAAGAACAATTGAAGAAATTTTCAACAAAATAGTTCAATATTAAACCAAGTAAATACATTTTTAAACAGAAAGATCAAGTTTTAACCAAATAGATGAATTTATTATACGAGACACGCCTACGGCGAGATCCTTTTAATTGTAATTATTAAAAACCTCTCGCATACCACGTTTACCCATTCGGTGGGCAACCATTTTAGATATTAGGCTCTTTAGACTCTGAAGAGTAAGAGGGACAGAGAGAAAAGAGGACGAGAGTGATGCACCACGCGTACAGCGCCATTGAAACTCAAGCGCGCGCATCTCTCTCCACTCGACCCTTCCCACTTCGTCCAGCTCCCGCGAGGCCCCTCGGGTACAAAAAGGCGCGCTCCGCCACGGAACTGCAGAACGATCAGGGCTGGATTCCCCGCTCTGATCTAAAAGCTACCGGCTGGATCTCCCGCTGTTAGCACTTGTAACCTCCCCGGCCTGGACTTCCGCTCGGGCCAGGCAATCCAAACAAAAATCTACAGGTACTTTCACCGCCACTCGCCTTTCCAAGGCTGGATTTCCCGCTTTGGGGATTCGAATACCGCCGACAGGCCACGCAAGGAACTCTGGCGAAACTGTGCACACCTCAGCTATACCAGAACAAGCACTACTTGTCACTTAGGTCTTGCCTTATACTAGCTGTAAATTAACTGTGAGAAGGTTATCGCTCGATACGTTTTCAAACAAGCTAAATAAAATATCCTACCATTTAAACCACAGAGAATGGGTGAGCATTTTTTTCTTTCACCTAAGACACTAGAGTAATTTTATTTGTTTTCTTACAGTTTTGTTTGCTTTCTCCTTCTATTTTTTCGCCTTTTACGAGTCGGCTGGCACACCAGATAATTCGTAACCCCTTATACGGCTGGCATACTAGATGTACTCGGCTGGATCCCAAAGATCATAGATATTTATTCGATTTTTAATCCGGACTACAAACCAGTGGACGACGCGGAGGTACAGGACACTCGCCGATGAACGCGTCGCCGAGCGGCCGCTATTCCTAGGTACGAGGCTGGCAAGTTTCCGGGCCCCAAGTGTGACCAGGAGGGTTATTTTATATCAACACTCTATGTTTTTATTTATAGGCAAAGCCGAACACGAAGCGGCGCGAAAAGCGCAAACCAAATCCCAGTGCCATGAGACGCAGCCTGAAACGTATTCAGAACTATTATGAACGGCTCGTGCTGGGCGCACCCGGTTACGTCACGACAGCGGTACGACCCATGAATGCAGGTCGCATCTTACTAACACGAGGATTCTTCACGGAATTGCGCGACAGGATCGTGCCGACGGAGGCCCTCGATCGCTACCGAGAATACTGCAAAAATTCGCAACCTGGAATTTCGGCTGCCGCCAATCAACGTGTCCTTACGTATGGGCCCGGAACGAGTGGTCTCTCAGGAGCTACAAAAGTCAACCAAGTTCCACACCGCCTTACCAATGAGCCTCCCTCTGGGATAGGGAATTCAGCTCCGACGACGAACCAGAACCTAGTTCCTCTGGAGAGGACTGGGATTACGTCCGTCCTCATCGGATCTCCTGAACCTCCACATTAGGTAAGTCGCGTAGTATATTTCCACCTCCCAATACGCCACCAAAACCTTCCCCCGCTGCTACATCCAACGCCGAGGTAGAACGTATCCTCTGCGAATTGACATTCTTTCCACCTTCTGTCCTTGTCACTCCCATTCCACCCTCTCCTCCCCCACGACACATTGCCGACGAAGATATCGAACAAATCCTAACCTCCGTAATCTCTACTTACCCAACTCCCTTAGTCACACCCTTTTCTCCATCCCCTCTCAAAAGAGAATCACCCACTCCTACTCGAGGAGAGATCCAGAGAATTCTGGCCGAACTTTCTTATCCACAACCCGAACGAGCAACTCCCCTTTCTGCCGACCGGATACGCGAACCTCGCGTATCCTCCGCTACTCCCCCTCCAGCCCTGGTGCAGGCCTCTTCCGATTCAGACGAAATCCTTTAAATTCCCTTAATTTTCTTCCCTATCAGCGCCCCCTCTCCTCCAGTCCGAGGCTCCCTTCCCGTCTCCTTCTTACAATCGCGTGAAAGTATCCGTTGTCTGCTACGCTACTAATGAGGAAATTGAACCTTATCAAAGAGCGACAAATGAAATGTTTATATTTTTATCCTAATTATGCAAGACTGAATTGATTAATAAATGCCTGTGATTTCTCTACCAAGAATGAAAAGAGTCGCATTTACATTTACTCTCCACCCTTTCTAGCCGATAAGTTAACAAGTGGAAACAAAAGCGGCGCATAGTCAATAAGCGGAACGACCATTCTCTCCATTCCTCTCTCTCTCTCTCTCTGTCTTGAGAGACAACTAAAGACCTCTCACTCTCTCCTACGAACTTACCTCCTATCGACTTCCCTCGCTCCCTCTCTTTCTTCCTTCTGAAGTTTCTCTTCAGACCTCTCACTCCCTCCTATTGAGAGAATTTTTCAGCAACAGAGTTCTATATCCAACCAAGTAGTAGAGTTTGCGAACAAAAAGATGAATTTTCAACAAAGAAGATCAATTTTCTATCAAAAGAGAGAAGTTTTCAACAAAATACATGAATTTTAAACCAAGTAGTTGAATTTTAATCTAAGAAAGACGATATCAACGAAAAAACCGAGGACCAGCACTACCATTGCGGCTTCCCCGACTCTAAAGGATGAGGATGTGGAGGGGATCGCCTCTACACCCGCACCCATGAAGAACAAGAAGGAGCCAAAGAGGAGAGCTCGACCCGAGGCGGTTCTCATCAAACCGGCCGAAGGTCTGAGTTGTGCCGAGGTCTTCAGGGACCTCAAGCAAAAGGTGAAGCGGCCGTTAAAAGCCACTTCGTAAGCCGGGGTGCTGAAGAAGTGAAAGTCAGTCTCACGAAAAGACCCTTCAGAGGCAATCTGAAGGCTTTCGTGGAGCTGTCCGAGGAACTGGCCGCAAGGTTAGTACGCACAGGACACCTGAAGGTGGAATGGGTGTCCTGTCGTGTATACAAAAAACGGAAAAGGTTCGGTACTACCGCTGCCTAGACTTCGGCCATATGGCAGCTGGTTGCGAAGGCCCAGACTGTACGAAGGCCGGCTGGAGATGTGGCAAAGAGGGCCATAGGGCTGTGGATTGCGAAAGTGCGCCGCAGTGCTACCTCTGCGCTGCAAACGAAGAGAAGCCCCGGAGAGACCATCGGCCCGGGACAATGACGTGCAGGGCGTTCCGTGAGGCAACCTCGGCGAGGAAGCCTCAAGGACGCGCTGCCTATAAGAACAGTACCCAACCAGAATGCCGAAAGCCGACGAGCCCGGGTAATGGTACCACCACACCACTGAGGACGATGCTTGCATCTCGGTTGGGTGCGGAGAGTTGAAATGCCAAGCTGGCTGTAAAAGATGGAAATCGGAGCATGACTTAGTGGCCTTACCTCCATGTCCTTGAAGTAATGCGAAAGCGGTTCCGAGGATGTGGGTTGGCGGGAAAAGGGGTTAAGGTTTAGTGGGTGGGTGCCGTTTCGGTAAGTCCCACACTCACCTTCGTTCCTTGTGGACTGCGCGCCCATGTGTGCATCTCACGTGTATGTATTTTAAATATATATGCGCGGGATCATAATTATATATTCACATTAATTGTTTAAACGATTCATTAATGTTTTTAGCAATTATCTCTTAGAATAGAGAGAATATTACAGTTTTTTCAAAAAATTTCCACTTTTTGTCTAATTTTTAATTAGAGTGACGTGAATAATTGATTCTAGTTAACAAAATTCATTGTTCAAACAATTGATTATTGTTGGTAATATTCAATTTGCATAATGCTAGAAAGTTGCGATTTTTTCTGAAATTTTCAACTACTGGTCCATTTTTCACTTGGAGTGAGTTGATAATTAATTCAATTCAGCAAAAATATTTACTGGAACAAATTATTATTGTTCATAAGCATATATTCTTTTAGATAAGTGCTTAAAGTTTGCTGTTTTTTAGAAATCTTTACCTTTTTATCCACTTCATACTCAGTGAGGTAATAATTGATGCAAGTGAACAGAAATGCTCATTCGAATAATTGCTTCTTGTTTATAACTAACTTTTCTGTGAGTTAGTTATGCTAGAAAGTTGCCGTTTTCTGAAATCTTTAGGTTTTGCTTGCACTTTTTAGTTATGAAGAAATAAAAAGTGAACCTCAACTAGAATCGTTTTTTAAATAGTATTGTATTGTTTCAAGTTATTTTTTTGCTCTTTCCCTAATTCAAAAAATGCATTTTTCTAACAAAAAAGCTATCCCACAGAAGAGACAAAAATAAAGAATGAAATGATTAGGACTAGGCGGGAGGACTACGTTTGTAATTGGCTTGTAAAAGTTTCGTTTTGAATTAAAACAAGAAGTTAATTGCAGAGCGTGAAAGAAAAATTTGGTGTTGTACATATTTTAATATCAGCCCCCCCCCCCTTTTCTACGCTGGAGATTTCCTGGGAAATCCCTGGAATCCATGTAGGAAATTCAAAGAATATTTTAAATATATCTTTCATTTTTGAGAGATATATTCACGAAAACGAAAGCGATTGATTAAAATATGATTCACTCTAATTTCTGTTTATTATTCGTTCGTAATTGAAAATTGACAAAAATTTCAGAAGAAACCGCAACTATCCAGCATTACCATTAGAAAAGATAGTTATGTATAATAATAAATTACAGATAGATAGATAGATGAACGTTTATTTTTCAGCCTGCTGGCCTTAAAAAATTGACTTGCTTACACATCCATTTTTACAGAATTTTCTTAAAACTAACCCTTAAAAACTAACATCCATCTATTCCTTATCTTTAAGCCGCACGCTCGTATCGCTTCGCCTTCCTCGCTTTGCCTCACTCGCATGTCCCTACAGTTTTGCATTGCCTCGCTTGCCAACCTCTGTTCCTTCTCTTCATCTCCATCTTACCCAACACTCCCTTCACCCATGCTACTGCCCTTTTTTCCCCCTTTTCATGCAACAATGCAACCATGCTTATCTCACTTCTTTCCACCTCCAAGCACTTCTCCAAACAGTGCTCCACTCTTGCATCCCCCTTTCCACACAGTTCCCACATCCTCTTCTCCCGAGAGAGCCAGAACCTATTGAAACCCTCCATACACCCACACCACTTCCTCGCTATAAGCTCCTGACTTCCTTTCTCTCCTTTCACACACAAATATTGCGCTCTTGCCCTTGGCATAATCTAACATAGTTCCCGTTAAATTTCGACTCTATTATTCTCTCTTCCCCTTCCGTCTTCTCTTTCTCCATGCCGTTTTGCTTGACCAAGTCATAAACCCTTCTTCCTTCCTCGTGCATCCTTCTCACTTCATCCATCTGCAGTACATTCATTCTAAAATACCGTTCACTCTCCGCCTCCATCTTCTGACCCCCTCCCCCGTTCTCCTTCTCCCATCAACACTCCCTCGCCAGCCTACTTCCCCCCTTTTCCAAAAATTTCTCCTCATATTTACACGCCCGGCTCCCTGCTACAATTACCTATACTCGTTCTCCCCGTCTCCTCCTGACAATATAATTAGGCGTGTTCCTTGCCAACCCGAGGGTCCACTTCACATACCTCTCCTGCGAATAACTTCTTTCCCAACCCCCACACCTGCCTCATCACCACATTTGCCCTCATCACTCTCTTTTTTATGTGACCATCCACTCCCCCATTCCTTCGAAAGACGAAGCCCAGGTACACAAACTCTTTCACCTCCTGTACCTCCTTTCCCTTCCACCTCCACTCCCTTCCCTTATCCCTTCCCCCTCCTTTTCTGAACACCATAACCTTGGACTTTTCCGCATTCAGCTCTAACCACTTTTTATCCAGGTATCTTCTCAACCTCTTCATCATCTCCTTTAAGGCCTCCTCGCTGGTTGCCAGCAACACTATGTCATCTGCATACGCTAGTGACCAAATTCTGAACCCCTCCTATCCTGACTCTTCCTACCACCCCAGCCTCCAGCTTACTTTCCATATCCGGAATTAAAATCGCAAAAAGCGTTGGGCTAAGTGGACACCCTTGCCTTAACCCCCTATACATCCAGAATCCCTCCGAAATCCCCTCCCCTCCTCTTACCATGTCTTCGGTCTCTTCATATATCTCCCTTACCCTTTCAATTAGGCCTCTATCTACTCCCCAATCCTCCATCGCCTCCCACAACCTCCCCCTATCCACCCACGGAAACGCGACTTCAAGATCCACAAAAAACGCGTACACTCTATCGCTAATTCTCTATCCACCACGTGCTGCAGCACGTAGATATTATCGATAGTACTTGTACCCGCCCTAAATCCCGCCTGCGTCTCCGGCAATATTCGTTTCCCCTCGACATCCTTCCGCAGTCTCTCTGCCACCACCATCGCGTATACCTGATAGGCCGTATTCATTAGCGTAATCCCTCTATAATTTTCCTGCCTATCTCTATCCCTCTTTCCACTTCTTGTACTTCCTCTTCACCTTCTTCTTCACCTTTTTACATTCCCTATCCCACCACGGCTTCACCATTCCTTTCTTCTTCTTTCTAAATACCTTCTTTTGCACACAACCTCCCACCTTCTCTTTCAGATCCTCCCATATCTCTTCCACCGACTCCCCTTCAAAGCGTACCTTTCCTAGCTGCTTCTGGTACTTCTCTATCGCCTCCCTGGTCCAGGTCACCCTCTCCCCTATCGAAGCTTCTTCCCTGCCTTGCCTTCCACCACCCTCACCTCTTATTCACAGACTCAATGGTTGATGGTCTGATTCCACCCTCCCCTCTACTGCGAATTTCTCCGTCTCCGCCCATCCTTGCATATTCATGACCACATAATCTATCGCCGATACCCCCACCTTACTTACATCCTCCTTATTTATTACATAATCCTTCGATTTCCTTTTGAAGCTCTCCCCTTCCCTGTAAAGTCCCCCTTCGCTCCCCATTCTCGCATTAAAGTCCCCACTCAGTACCACCATACCCTCTTCTCTTTTGCCCAACAGGTCTTACACCCTTTCTTTAATTCTTTCCATCCCATCCTTATTGTACACTGTCACAAATTTACACTTTATCCCTCCTATTCTTATTTCCCTCATTTGCACTTCCTCCCCCTCTTTCTCTTCATGAACTTTTTCTTCCACTCCATATCTAGCCCCGGTTATAATTTCCCCACTAGCCCTTCCTTTCTGCTTCACTCTGGCTGCCTCCTGAAGTCTCCACCTATACTCCCTTGGTAGCTTTGGCTCTATTCTATCCCATTCCTTTCTTTCTACCCACGTCTCTACCAGTCGAACAACATCAAATTCCTGGATATACCGCCAGAACTCCTCGTCCTTCTTCTTTACCCCTGCTACGTTTCAGTACAGCACCTTCACTACTCCTCTACCCTGCGTTACCCCCACCCCCATACTTCCTACGAAACAAATCCCCCTGCACTTCCTCCAACACCTCTTTCTCCTCATCCCGCACCCACATCTTCCCGTCTACTCTTATTTTCTTATATCCTACCTTCGCCGATCTCCCTTCTCTCCTCTCCCTCCTCGCCCTGTCATGAAGCATTCTCTGTACATCCCTTTCCTTTCTCGTCAAATCGTGATCTATGAAAACTCCCTCATCCTGTATCCTACTCTTATTCTGCATTACCCCCAACTTTTCTTCCCAGCTCTCCAACTCCACAACCGCCACTTCCTTCTCTTTCCTGCCCTCCAACTTAATTTCTCTACCCTGCCTTCAACCCACCCTATGCTCTTTAGCAGCTCTTCCACGCCGTCCCTTTCTTCTCCACTCTTTAGCTTCAAACCTCTGATCACAACATTATTTCTCCTGTCTGCCTTCTCTTTTCTCTCCATTCTCAACTCTATTGCCCTCATCCTTTCCCTATCCGCCCTCTCCTCCTTTTCATTCCTACGCTCTCCTACTTTATCTTCTATCATATTCTCTACCCTTTCCCAAATACCTTTAATCTCACTGCCCCCGCCTCTGTCACGTACTTCCATTTCCGTCCTGCCCTACACCTTCTCAAGTCTCTTTTCCGTCCTTTCCTTCCACTCTCTCCCTAAGCTCATTCACCTCCTTTCCCTATCTCTCATCTCTGATTTTCAAATCCTCCCTCATGCCTTCCATCTGCTCTTTAGTCCCCCTCACGTTCTTCCTTAGCCCCCTGATCTCGGCTGCCAGCATCCCGATAGCCTCCTTCTCTGACAATCCCTCCATTTGGGGGAGGGGGGGGGACCTACGTGCTCTCAAGCTTTTTTTTGAAGGACTCTCCAATTCGCTTTTGTCCGGACTCTCTCGGCTGTCTCTCTTCCTCTTCAAGAGATCCTACCCGTCACTTGTGCTCGACTCTCTCTCCCTTACCTTCTTGCTTCCTTCGTTCCGCCTTCTCCCTCCCCCCGACGCGCTACTCGACCTCGAGCCACGCGTTGTTGTCCGTCGTGGCACGTGGAAAATTTTCTCCCCGTCAACTTCACTAGCAGCACTGACAGCACTCTCACTGCTTACCTCTCGCTCTGCCGCCGGTAACTGGGACCTCTCCATGCAATACCCACCGCGGCCGACAGATGTCTCTGCATATTTGCCGCCAAATTTTCCCTTTATTCCCCTTGTTTTTTTTCCTTTTCTATCACTCACGGCCCCTGCAGACACCCCTTTCTCTGCCTTAACATCCCCTAACTCTGCTATAACCACCCTTGAGCCCTCAAATGCCCAAGACTCCCGACCGCAAACTCCTCCGACTCCTTGCCAACCTAACCTCACTTTCTCTATCTACCTGAATCCCACCTCACTCTCTCGCCAAAAACGACTTTTTATCTCCCCAATCCATCCCACACAGCTCTACTCACCTCTTCGGCTTCCACCCTCACACTCCACTCACACCTTCCACACAAATTCAGTAAAATCCTCTCACCACTTGTCACCAAACACGTTCTCACTTCCGCCACCAACATGCAAGTCCCTAATAATAAATTATTTCATCGATAATGTTTGTTAACTAGCGTTAATTATTACCTTACTCTAAATACGAGGTGTACAAAAGTTGCAAGTTTCAGAAAAAATCGCAATTTCTAGCATCATTCAAAGAGAATATTATCAACAATATTAATACATTGTTTGAACAATTCACGTGGACATCCAATTAGCAGTATACAGTAGTATTTTATGTATTGAAATTATTGGAAAAAAATGGAAATAAATCATAAATTGCGCTAAAAACTCCCAAAACCCATTTTTTCACTTATGTGGTTTTTTGGGACCCTATAAAACAGTCTCGTGAGGGTGATATTTGGAAAGTAATACTTTATTCGTATTCTATAGCTAATTGTGAAGAGAAATATTGAGTTTTAACTTGATTCAGCTAATATTGCCGATTTTGAATGAAATGTACAAAACGTATTTTTTCTCATGGGAAATACGAGTTAAATATAATTTGAAGGAAAACATATTTTTGTGTGGATTCGAACAAGTTACTGTCGATATGCCTAAAATTTCAAAGAAAAATATTCCAATCTCTTTTTGGACCACCCTCTTGTCACATATATATGCATAATAAGACTGACAATAATGTAACCCTGGTGTAAAATTTTACTATTTATTTAGGGCCAGACATATTCATCGAATTAAAATTTCTATTTGACATTACCAAAAGTAATTTCATTATCAAATATAAATCAAATGTTGTATTTTCACAACAGGTGAAAGACTACAATTTTTCAGTATTTTCATTGCATTATTTAAATTGAAATCATCATTTTTGAGAACAAAAACTTACCCTCTTAGGTTGATTTGTGCACCGTTCATCCAAAATTGGACCTCCTTTTTAACTTCTTGATCCTGTAATATGACAAATTCCAGTTTAAAATCGACATATTTTTGAAGATGAATATCTCTTGAAGAGATTAAAATTTCTCAAAAATCGCTGTTTTGAGGTTTCGCATTGGGTAAAAAAAAATCTAGGCTGCCAGTGTATCGCCACTTTATTAAAAATAATATTTTTTCAGTTTCTAGGGAATCAATTGATACGTTTTATTTATTGTGATTTGAAAAGTTATATTACAAGATATCCTTAAATATATTAGCATCACCAATAATTAAATAATTATGTAATACTTGAAACATAATTAATTATTTCTCTGTCTGTAAAGTCCATAAATTGAAATCTTAACTCAAACAAATTTCTCATTTCATCTTCTTACGCTTGAAATTCAGTGCACTAGAAAATATCAATTTCCAACCAAATAGTTGATTTTTGAACTAAAAAAAACAGTTTTAAACAAAAAATGGAATAGTTAATGTTTCAATTTAAAAAAATAATAATTTTTCCCAAAAAAAAAAACAAATTTCCGGTCAAAGTGATGAAGTTGCAACTAAAATCATGGGAATTCTAATAGAATATAAAAATATTCAAAGCTACTTTTACAAATGAAAAATAATTGTAATTTAATTTTATATTACATTAAAAAAAAAAAATCATGCTCTGGAAAATTTGAGTTTAAATTGGCATATCACCCTCAAATTTGTTCGAATCCAAAATAAACTAAATGCGTTCGTTTTTAATGATACTCAGGGGTTCCGAAAGCCCCATGAAGTTTAACACATATTTTTTCTTAGAAAAAAAGAGGTTCTTGTAAATTTTATTCAGAATCATCAATATCAGGTGACTCAAGTTGAAACTCAATATTTCTCTCCACAATAAGCTACAGAATACTAAGGAATAATCACTTTTTGAATATCCACCCATAAGTCTTTGGTGCTAATTATGATTTTTTTTTGGTTTTTCAAACACAAATTTTTCGAATGAATAAAATAATACCTTTACCAATAATCAGATCTTCAAATAAATTGTTTGAATGATTTATTTTAATTTTTAGCAATCTTTCAGTCAGAAATTTTTCAATCAACATAGAAATGTTTTGAAACTAAATTTTTGAATTTTTAAACCAAAAAGGCAAATTTCCTTGAAGACAGTTGAAATTGCAACCAGAACATATGAAGTTTTAACCAAAAATTGGGATGGCTAAATTAACCGTCAGAAACTTGATTTTGAAAAAAAAAATTGTAATTTCTTCAAAAGTCTTTAATCTTCAACCAAAGAGATGAATCTTCAACTAATAAAATAACTTCTTAACAAATTCATTCACCTTGCAACCAAGTAGTTAAATTTTCATAGTTAAATTTTCACTAATAAGATAAATGTTTAAAAAAGTTTCACAACCTTTCCAATCAAAATGTTAAGCACATAGCTCAGAATTGAGCGTCATTTGAAGGACAGTGACAAAGAATATCAGATTTGTGTGCATAATGGAACTTAAAAAATCTTAAATTTATTAATTCAAAATATTATTATCCTATTTACAGTTAAAACGAATCATTTTCAACCAAAAAGAGGGGAATTTTCATCACATTCATCTTGAAAAATATGAAAACCCTCTAATGTGTAAAGTTGTGAAGTGTAATTTGTCATACAACGTGATGAATACCATTTTTTGCTGTTAT
Source organism: Andricus quercusramuli (assembly GCA_932178445.1). Lineage (NCBI taxonomy): Eukaryota > Metazoa > Arthropoda > Insecta > Hymenoptera > Cynipidae > Andricus > Andricus quercusramuli. The sequence continues at coordinate 35,819 of CAKNXH010000214.1, read as the reverse complement.
TCCATTTTTGTAAACAGAATTTTTCTTTGAAATCCATAACGAAATTCTAGGAAATGAACCGACTTTTTGTCGAAAGAAAGGGTCATTAGTGCACACATAGCGCACAATGTTCTAGTGAATCTCAAAACTTGATAGGTATATGAGACATGGATGCTATAATATGATCCCGCAAAGTTTAGTTAGCCAACTTTGATTTCACAAATTCATAGCTTGAAAAAAATTGGCAAACATTGATTTTACAAATGTGGTTGATTGCAATAATGATTTGTACTTGAGATATGCAAACACATATATTTTTTTGGTGGAATAACAGAGAGCGGCGACTAAGAAAAGACGTTCTAAATTTTACCAGTTTGTTCTAGATTAAAATATATCGCAACGCTTCTTCCACGTACTCAACGCACATTGGAAGTTTTCATGATTCTCAAGGTTTTGTATGTAATAATAAACTATAGTGATAAGCATATATAGCAGCGAGTATTTCTAAACTGTCTCACTCGAAGTTCAGAAAATCTTTCTGTAAAAATGAAGATCTACATCAGCGCTCTGCCTCTTATAATCGGGATTATCCAGCAATTTGGTGGTGAGTATACTCAATATAATATAAAACGCAAATCTAAATATGAAATATTACATCCTCACAAAATAACAAAGTTGAACCCATTGAGCTAAAGCTCAAAATACACAATTACAATGAGTTACAAAATTTCAATGTTTCGAAAAATTCTTTTTACCCGCTTTTCTAAAAAAACGCGAGCAGGTAGAACATTTTTCCTTTCAGGTCCATATCCTGTAGGAAAGCCCATACTGGAATGTCCCATTATTTGATGATAATTTGAATCTTGTCTCATAGTGTTACGTAAATTGGGATGAAATACCAAAATCTTACCACTAAGTTACAATATTCCGTGAAATTCATGTTTATCCGATTTTCATGGTATTCCTTTTTGTATTCTGAAGCGCTGTTTCTGGAACTAATTTAGTATATCGTAGCATAAAAATTTTTGGAGATATTCCAGATTTAATGTTCAACATCACGTAAAAATGAAAAAATCATATTGTGCACGGTCAAAAACGTAAAGAAACATGAGATGACTTTCAAGAACATAGGATCGTAGTAAATGCATTGGGCTTCCATTTCAGCCCTACTGAGAACCTTTAGAATTTCTGGTTTGCTTGATATGTGGTTTCACAGACAGTTGTGTTTTTTTTCATGTTTAAAACTGTTTCTCTTAAAACGCGAGAGTATCTAGTATTTTTGCCTTCAAGTTTATATTCTATGAGAAAATAAACCTACTGAAATTTCGCATCAATTGATGTTAAAAAATATCTTACAAGTCTTCTTTTTTCCAGTTTGAAGATGTTCAATTTTCTACTTTCATGCTCTTAATATTTGCGATACATGATATTATCGTATATTATTCCTGAAACATCTGTTAAATAATTATCCAATCTATTGTACTGTAACTACATCCATACATTACGCCTCAGCAGTTTCCACAAATCTTCATTATTAGGATGAATCCTCGTTGATCATTTCCAATCAAGCCACTTGGATATCAGACCTTTCTTGTTAATATTGATCCTTTGATCATGTGTTGGTTCACCTTCAATCAGATGTACAGAACCAATTATGTGGTACCGCTCAAAAAAGGGAGCCTCAGCACCCACTCTTGGTAATTTTACAAATCCTCAGGCTATTGCCTACCACGTTCATCATGAAGCAATCGCGGATCCTCAGATCATCTCTTGATGACAAGGAAGACGTGAATGTTCTCATTCGCCAGGTCTGTATCTCACTATCTTTTGGCGTTTTTGGCGTGACCTCCCCCTCTGCCACTCCCTTCAATTGTTAACGCAGTTCACGGATGGTCCCTAATGGACGACGCCTAGGGCCTCTTCACTTCAGTAAGATACAAAAATATAGAGTTCGTTGGAGTAATTTTTAAATAAAAAATCCATACATTTGTGCTTCCAGTATCAAGCTCCATGCCATCTTCACCACCTAGTCAGCCTACATCGCCAACTTTTAGTCAGGGGGCATTGCGACTTCCTTATTATTCTCCGATGGACGACCGAGCAGTGTTCAATGAAAGTACTGGAGAACTTGTTGTTGTATTCCATAATAAGAAGCGTCATGAAATAAACGAATCGACATTAAGAGGTGAGACCGATGATTTAAGAACTAAAGTACAATTTAGATAACAAATCTAAGAATTCTCAAGCGTCTTGTTTTTTTTTCATAATTGATGGCCCGAATGCAATAAGGGCACATACAATTTTCACTTGCGGAAACAGCTTAGTTTTCAAATTAAGTTTAAAAACGGTCAGTCTTGAAACAGTCAATTTTAATTCTTTTCTGAACTTCAACTCGTAGTCAGTTCATATGTCTTCTACCAGATTAGGCAATCATAATTTAGAAACTTTTGTTTTAAAAAATGTTATTAATTTCTTCTTACGCCAGGCGTAAATTTGACTTTCATATCTTGCAGCGTTTCGTTTCTCACGGTAATTTTAAGCAGGCAGAATCTTCACACCACAAAAATTATTTTTTGAACTGCACACCATTCATACGATGTATCGTTCGCTATATTGGATCAGCAATTTTGAATTTTTAAATAATGGTATCTGATTTGAATTCAGCGACCTCAAATCACTAAATGTGTCAATTTTTGTGAAGTTTCTATCACTTTTCAGATTATCGTCAAGATGGGCGGATCCATGAATTTACAATTCAAAAATTTGTATATCAGGCACATAAAATACTTGAGGGTTCTTAATTTTCTTTACAAATTTCAGCCTCCTAATTATCAGACCTCGTTCTTATTTATTTTTTTCTAAAAAAAAATAAACTCGCAAAAGAAGATAATATTTGATACTTTAACAAAGGGAATATTTCTATTTTAAGTCAGAAACAGCTAAATTAAATCAAAAGAGAAGAATTTCAACAAAATAATTGAATCCTCAACAAAGAAAGAGCAACTTTCAACCGAAATGTCACATTTTCAAACTAAAAAGAGGAATTTTTAAAATAAATTGTACCCCATGCAACACGGCATGGAAAAATCTTTGAAGCCCCCTCCTTATGTACATTTTTTTTTAAATTCACCATCAAACCCTCTAAAAAAACTATATTTCTCTCCCACAACCAGAAGCCGACCCAAACCTTATTCCTGATAATTCAAAGCTGTGGCGTGTAGGACCTCCCGGTGTGCATGGAAGATTCTCCACACACAAGATTTACCATGAGTATGGTATGTTATAAAATAGTTTCTACTTGAATTAGAGTGCATATGATAGTACATGCACCCCATGCAAAAAAGCCTTCGTTACAATTTTAACTAGGAACCCTGCATGAATTACCCGAATTTTTCCTGAAATTTAAAAAAAAATTAATTTTCAATTAACGATTCAATCTTCAACTCTAGATGAATTTTTGAACAAAAAACATGAATTCTCAATAAAATACATTAACTTTGAAGGCCATGTGACGAGTGGGTCACGTGACCGGATTCCTACCTTACCGACACTTTTTTTATTTGTTAACTTATGTTCACACGAATAGCCACATCGAGTTGAAAATTTGGGATGATAAATAAAAAGCACTAATAAATGTGGCTCTGGTCCTGAATTTTAATGATTATGAAAAAAACAAAAAAAAATTATTTACAAAAAATTTTTTTTTTTCATTATTATAAAAATTTAGGACCAGAGCCGCATTTTTTAGTGCTTCTCATTTATTATCCCAAATTTTCAATTCGATGTGGCCATTCGTGTGAACATAAGTTTACAAATAAAAAAAGTATCGGTAAGGTAGGAATCCGATCACGTGACCCAATCGTCACATGGCCTTAACCAAATAATGAAATTTTTTACTAAAAAAAAATCGTTTTATATGGAATAATTTTGAACAAAAAGTTTGACTTTTTGAGCAAGAAGATAATTTAAGAAAAGACGAATTTGCAGTGAATCTCACAAATCTTCTAACAAACAGTTCAATTTTTTGAGGAAAAATGATAAATTTGTATCCAAAAACTGAATATTTCAGTTTTTATTTTCAAAAAATTAATTTTTTATTGAAAAAATGGCGAGCTATCTGCGGAAAAGTACATCTTCAACTAAACACTTGAATTTTGAACCAATAAAATAAATTTTTAAGCCAGAAGAATAATTTTGTACCAAGAAAGACAAATCTTCAACGAAATATATTCATTTTTTACCAAGGTTTTGAATTTTCAACTAAAGAGATCAACTTTCTAGCAAAAAAAAAAAACTGCTAGACATTTTTCTCTATAGTGCAATTGGAAATGCAATCTCGAAAAACACGAATTTCTAAACTTATTACGAAAAAATATTTAAAAAACGCACCTAACTAGTTGAAGAAATTCAAAAAACTAGTGGATGCCTGGACTATAAAGGCACATGTTAATGTTAAACAACCTTTGCTTGAACAATCTTTGATGGTTTTTCTTAATCTTCGAACTAATAATTGAACATATTTTTCTTACATTACCAGGTCCACAACGAAATTCCGAGGTTCCAATTGAACCCCAAAGAAATGATATTGTATATGATCCTACAGGTTATTATATTATGGGAATATTTCGTGATCATGGCAAATATTATCAGATCCATTACAAGATTTAGAAAGATTTGAGAACCCTCAATTTTTTTCTTCTCAATTTTTGCCTCGACGCACCTTGCCTGTCCACTGCTATCTTTCTGCAAAGTGCCTATGTAATCGACGCTCCGCAGAAAAAACCAAAGGTGAACACAGAGAAAACGGAAGATAAACTTTACATCGATTTCCGACGAAAGATTCTCTGCAACAAAAATTAACTTCACAGGATAAACTTCACACAAATATCGGTTAAACTTTCTTTGTTTTTCCATGACGAACACATGTATTTTGAAAGACGCGAAGTTGGCTGGACAAAACTTTATCGCACTGAAAAATTGCCTGCAACAAATTTTATTCTTAGTTTTTTCTGTAAGAGTTCCACGCGAAACTGCTGGGGGTGATCTCGCCATACAAAAAAAAAATAATTGGAGATATTTACAGATAAAATGAAACAGTGATTTTTAATTTTCTTCTCGCCAATCTACAGTTTTTTGCATGCCGAGATTACTTGCATCTCGCTCGACACCTCCGATTATGGTGTCTTTTTGAATAAACATTTATTATTTAGTGCAAATAAATTTTGTTATTGACTTCGAGCCCTCTCATCTTAGGATCAGGTGTAATGTGTGGAACGTAACCACAAAAAGAAAACTTATTAATCTCAATGAGATGTACAAATTTAATCCAGATTATCTTCTGCTACGACTTATAGTTTCTGTTCGAATCACGATAGCTGTTTTTAGTGAAGTATGAATTACATTTTCTGACCATAATATGCGAGATAAGCAAACATTATACATAAAAAGTTGTTTGTTCTCAGAAGATCTACAAATGTGCTTCAAACAATTTTTACTACATTTCTGTTTCAATTGCGATTGGGCTTCTAAAAAAATAAAAAAATTAATTACCCGGCTTAACTATGAAGCATACGAAAAAAGTCCACAAATCACATTCTGGCCTTTAAGAAGGCTCACAAAGTCGCCTGTGAATATTTATAGATAGAGCACACAATTCTTTTCTTAAACTAGCTGTGAATTCGATCTCGAGTGTTTCCACTTTCTTTGTATTTATAATTATATGGTGCTCGTTTCACGAGCACTTTGCTTCCGGTTAGCAAATGTATTTGCTTCCTCATAGAGGAAGCATTAGTTATTTTTTTTAATAATACACAAACCAAAGTCTTCATTCTGCTTAATTTGAAAATAGAAATTTACCAAAAATGAAAAATTACAAAATAATACAAAAAATGTTTTAAATACAAAGACAAATGAGACAAACCAAATATTGCGTTCGAAATAATAATTTTTCGAGCTGGAAAAGGGAAAGGAAGAAGTTCTGTCGCACCCTATCCCTTTCCCAGCTTCATGATTTCTTCAAAAAAATTGACATAATATTACTCTCCTTGAAAATTTATGATCAAAAAGTCTTTTCTATTCATGCATCAACTTTAAATTATGTCGATGAAAAAAGTTTTTCTGTTTGAAACTGATGATTCAGATATTATAAATGAGCAGAAATTCCCTAATCTTCAATGAAGTTTATTATTATTATTATAGATCAATCGATTTGCCTCGCATCAAGAGATTATTTCCGTTTTCGGATCAATTTTGAATTATGTTACTGAAAAAAGTTTTACTATGAAAAACCGTGTTTTCAAATATTATGCAATTTCACAATTTCCATACTCTTCAATAAAATGTATTAATATTGTAGGTCAATCGATTCGAATTGAATCAACACATCTTCTCTGTTTTTGCATCAACTTTAAATTATGTTAATGAAAAAAGTTTTACTATAAAAAACCGAGTTTCAAAATATATAAATCACCATAAATTTCCTACTCTTTGATAAAATGCATTATTATTATAGGTCAATCGATTCGTTTCGAACCAATGAATCCTTTATATTGTTGCATCAACTCTGAATCATGATAAAAAAAAAAGTTTGACTATACAAAATTGAATTTCAATATATATAAATTACCACAACTTCCCTACAATTTGATAAATCGCATTAAAATTATAGATCAATCGATTCGTTTCGAACCAATGAATCTTTTATATTATTGCATCAACTATGAATTATGCTAATGAGAAAAGTTTTACTATAAAAAAACGATTTTCAAAATGTATAAATTACCATAACTTCCCTACTCTTCAATAAAATGTATTAATATTATAGCTCAATCGATTCGCCGCGAACCAAGGAATCTTTTATATTCTTGCATCAACTTTGAATTATGTGAATGAAAAATTTTTACTATAAAAAACCGATTTTTGAAATATTATTGAGTGCTAGAAAAAAATTCAATAAATATTTTTAGAAATCCTTCGGTCAGTTTCAAGATATTAGTGAGGAAAATAAGCTTTTCACATTTCATCAATTTATCTGCAACCGTTTTCTAGTTATCGTGTTCACAAAAAAGCATGATATCCACACATCCACACATACACACATCCGGACAATTGCTTAGAACATTGTATTAGACATTTTTAAGTTAGGGAGGGTTTAATTAAATGAATTTGAAAATTTTAAAAAATGTTACCATTACAAAGCTTCCTCTATGAGGAAGCAAAAGCGAGAATTTTGTTGAAACGTACTACATTTGACTTATCAACAAACCGACGCGACGCTAGAGATGTTTATTAAGTGTCAATAGAATCTTGAACAAAATTTTTTGTTGATTTAAACAAATCTTTAAAATGGACGGACAAGAGACCTAAACTATAAGGGTTTCTACCCGAAACTACAAAACCCTAAAGAATGAGTTTTCATCAGCAAATTAAACTTCTTTAAGGGAGCGTGGATACCATAAAAAACATATTGCCTAAAAAGCTGTAAATAAATAATAGGTTGTCCTAAGAGAACATGTCACGAGGGTAAAGAGTTTTTTTTTGAGTGAAAGATAAAAAACAAAATTGAAAATATCAATTCTGGTCAGTGAGGGTTCTTAATTTTAATAATTGTTATAAACAATGAAGCAACATAGTTGAAGACAAAGAAATGACGTTATTAATAATAGGTATGGGTTCTTCAAAAGTTTGAGGAAAAATTATAACACGAGTTGGCTTGGATGATTTTTAATTAATGTCTAGTCGATTTTTCCTCTTGAAAGTAGCAATTTTTCAACAACAATTCATGAAGAGATATTTTCATTTGATCAGAAGATTTTTCCGTATTTTCAAGATATCTAATGTCGATATAGACAATGGCCAAGTTTTCAATTTTTCTGACCATTTCGTTGAAAAATCATTTCTTTGTAACGCTAAAAATTGTAATGATTTAAACTTCAAGAGAACTACAAGAGGCAAAAGGATTTTATTCTTGTTCAGATGCGCTAAGAATCATTTAATTGAGAAATTTTGTTAATAACGAAATTGTTAAAAAAATTGTTGAAACAAAAACTAAGCAGGATGTGAAAAAAATAACAAAGATATTCGTAATCAGAAGACTATTTTCAAACTCTAATTCTCAAACCACAAAAAAAAACAAATTTTCAACTAAAATCATAAGAATTCTAACAGAATAGATGAATTTTCAACCAGAAATAAAATAGTTAAATTTTAAGTTTGAAAAAATTAAATCATTATAGAAAAAACTAATTTTCAACAAAATAGTGGAATATAAAAATATTAATATAAATTAAGCACCCTCCGGAAAATTTAAGTTTGAATTCGCATATAGCCCCCCAAATTTATTTGAATTCAAAAGAAAAAAAACCCAAACCCAAAAAAAAACACCATGAGTGAAAAATTCAGTTTTGGGAGTCTTTGGCGCTAATTATGATTTTTCTTCTGTTTTTTAAATGGAAATTGTTTTAAATGCATAAAATACTTCTTTTTACTAATATTCAGATGTTTACATACATTGTTTAAATAATTTATCATTATCTATAATATTTTTCTTTAAGAATAGTGAGAGCTTATTGCATTTTTTTTAATTTCCACTTTTGGTCCACTTTCCAATTTGACTGATGTAATCATTAATTTAAGTTTTTAAAAAATGGCTTTAATAATTTATCATCATTTGTTATGATATTCTCATTGAATAATGTTAGAAAGTTGCGTTTTTTATCTCTTTCTCCTCTTTCCATTTAGAGTGAGATGATAATTAATACAATTTAGCAAAAATAGATGTTTTAATCAATTATTATTGTTTATAATTATCTTCTAAGCTTGAAAACTTGAAATTATTCTTCTAAAATAAAACCTAAACCATTAAAAATTTTCCCATGAATCTTGAAGAAAATTTAATCCTCTCAAATCTTTCACAATGATTGAAAAGCTTCTAATTTTTTTCCGATTTCTTCAAAATAAGTTTTTTTGCCCATGATTTAATTGTTCTTATTTTTTCCAACATTTAAGGAAGATCAAAAATCATTGTTTGGTAATGATGACGGTAACATTATACCGAAAAAGTCAAATTTTCAACAAAATACATGAATTTTCTGACAAATTCTTGAATTTTCAAGCCAAAAAGAAGAAATTGTTACGAAAAAGTTGAATTTGAAACCCGAAGATTTGAATTTTCAACAAAGATGTTAATTCACAACTAAATAGATAAATTTTCAAATAAACATATAAATATTCAACGGAACAAATTTTTTTCACAACCTACTTCAACCATCAACCAAGTAATTGAATTTTGAACTGAACGTGATTATATTTGAAACTAAAATAATAAATCTTCAAGAAAAAATTTAATTAGTTCAGAAAAAAAGAGTTCAATAGTCAACTAATTAGTTACATTTTTGAACCAGATGAATGATTTTTATTCAGGTAGATCATTTTCCTACAGAAAAAAAGAATTTTCAACAAAATACGTGAATTTCCGAATGAAGAGATGGATTTTTGAATAAAATGAAGAATCTTCAACAACAAAAAATGAATTTTTAACTTTAGAATTCAAAATTCAACCAAATATTCAATTTTGTAACCATATTGTTAAATTTTCGACCTATAAGGATGAATTTTCAACCAAATAGTACACTTTTCGAACGACAGAAATTTATTATCAACCAAACAGTTGCATTTAAACCAAAAAATTGAAATTTCGAACTACAATGATGAATTTTGAACCAAATGGTAGAATTTTTGAACAAGCGAGATTGAACTTTGACCAAAAACAGTTGCCTTTTGAATCAAATCTCAACAAAAGATTTAATTGTTGATATTTGGTTCAAATTTTTTTTTAATTTTGAATAAAATACAGTATAATTTAAGCAAAAGAGACAAATTTTCAACAGAATAGTTAATTCTTCAACCGAAACACAACAATTTTTGACTAAATTGTTGAATTTTAAACCAAGAAGTGGAATTTTTTCAAAGACAGTTGAATTCGCAACCCGAACATATGAATATTCAACCACGAATGGAATGTTTAAATTTACAGTTGGAAACTTGATTTTCAACCACAACAAAAAATAATTTCTACAAAATAGTATAATTTTTCAACAAAAAGATGAGTCTTCAATTACAGAAATAAATGTTAAACAAATTTGTCAAATTTTCGAACAAGTAACTTCATGATCAATAACAAATATTAAGTTTCTAGCAGAATTTTCTGTTAAAAATAAAATTGCCACACAAAAGAGAACAATTAATTTTTGATAAATAAAGTGCAACCTTAAACAAAAAAGTAGAATCTTTAACCAAGAGATATGAATTCTGAACCAAAAATATAGTAATAGACTTTACAATCAAAAATAATTAACTATTCAGCTAATTCAACGAAAAGTATGCATTTTCTACGAAAGTAATTGAATTTTCGAATGAAAAGAGACGAGCTTTCAATAAAATAGGTGAATTTTCAACTGAAAAAATCCATTTTCTAGCGAAAATAAGAAATCTACATTTGTAGTCAAAACAATGTATTTAAAAAAAAGAAAAAACGAATTTTCAACAAAGTTGATTGAAATATTAACGGGTGAAATGAAGGTTTCAATTGAAATGGAGCATCTCCAATCGAAAAATTTAATTAATACCCATATAGTTGATTTTTCAACTCAGAAGATGAATTTTTCACGAAATAGGACAAATTTTCCACAAAATAGATGAATTTTCAACCAAAAAAAATATAAATCTTCAACAAAAAATAGAATACTTGAATTAAACTTAGAGGGAAAAGTATTCAACCAAATAGAACAACAAGATCAAATGTATATAAGAAAATCAACAAAAAGTGGAAGAGTTAAATCTTTAGTTGAAAGAATCAATTTGTAATAAAAATATAATTTTCTTCCCAGCGAATGAAATTTTAGCCAAAAAGATTAACTTTCTACAAAAAGAGAACACTTTTCAACGAAATGAATGAATTTCCAACCAAATATCAACAGAATACAGAAATTCTCAAAAAATAGTTGAATTTTCAACTAAAGAAAAATTATGATCAACCAAGCATGAAATAGCTAAATGTTCAGGTAATGAAAAAAAAAATCAATAATGAAAAAAACAACATTCAAAATTTTGAATTTTCAAACCAATAAGACGAATTTTTGAAAGGAAAGTTGAATTTACGGCCCAAAAATATGCATTTTCTATAAAAGTAATTGTATTTTTGGCTATGAAAAGACGAATTTTCAAAAAAATAAGTAAATTTTTAAATAAAAAAAATGATATTTCTAACGAAAATAGAAAATCTACATTTTTGATGAAAACCATTTTTCTTTCAACAAAAAAAAAAAAAACGAATTTTTAGCTAAATTGGTTGATCCTTCAACCAGTGAAATGAAATTTCAACTGAAATGAAGGATCTTCAATAAAGCAATTCATTTTATACCAAACAGTTGAATTTTCGACTCAGAAGATGCATTTTCTACAAAAAAGGGCCAATTTTCAAAAAAAAAAAAAAAAAAAAATAGAACAAATAGAACAGAGAAATGAGTTTTCACCAAATAAAACAAACTTCCAAACAAATAGTAAAATTTGTAACCAAGCAGATAAATTTCCAACCAACAACATTCAATGCAAAAAAATCAAAAATAGTGGAATAGTTAAATTAGTAGTTTAAAAAATTAATTTTCAATGAAAAAAAATTTTCAACCCAAGAAATGAAATCTAAGACAAAAAGATGAACTATTTACAAACAAAATTAATTTTAACAAAATACATAAATTTTCAATAAAATAGATGAATTAGTTACCAATGAAGATTACATTTTTAACCCAAAAGACAAAGTTTCAATAAAGAACAGAAATTTTTAAACAAATAGTTCAATTTTTAACTTAAAAGGACAAATGATCAACCAAACATGAAATAGTTCATTTTTCAGTTAAAAAATAATTTCTAAATTCTTAAACCAAGTAGTTAAATCTTGAACAAAAAAAGGTTTTTCAACCAAACTCATGAACCGTCAATCAAAAAAATAAATTTTTAACAAAGCAGTTCAACTTTCAAATAAGTAGTTGAAGGTCCCAAAATCGTATCTGCTTACATTTCCATGATATAATCGAACAATGCCATTTTTTATTATTTTTATTAAAAATGATGCATTAAAATGGGAAAATAAAGTTTACTATGTAATTCTGACACGAATATCAATCATTGTTATTACAATTGTATAATTGAGTGTTTTATAAATAAAACAAGAAGATTTCTACAACAGCATCTTGCAGTCTGTGTGGGTAAGAGGAATCACTGATCAAATTATTTTTCCTTTCTCCCAAAATCGCAAAAATTCTTAACTTGTTCTGCCCATAGTACCTTATGAATACCTTCTGAATGTTTGCAAAATATCAAACAATCTTTAAAATGCTCAAGTGGAACATGTAGTTCCAATGTGATCGAGATATCTGTTGCCATTACTGCCTTTGCTAGTTCTTCAAGTAAATTATCTAGGTGATTAATATCATCAATTTTTCTTGTAGAAAATCAGAAATGAACTATTTTGTTCATCGACTTAAAAACATGACGTAAGCTATCAAAACAAACTGAACTACATCTTTTCAAATATTAGGATCCAGTCATTCACTGGGTTCTTTCAGCAATTTTCTATATGCATTTCCTTCGAATATTTCACCATGATAATTTTTATGTAACCGCATACCGTTACCTGGTCGAGAAAAAGCACTACACTGGCCTATGAAACTGAAAGTAATATTCAAAAATTATAATGGTGAAATATTTGGAGGAAATGCATGCAGAACATTGCTGAAAGAACTTAATGAAGTACTGGTTCCTAATATTTATAAAGATTTAGGTCAGTTTGTTTTGATACCTTACGTAAATGCATTTGAGGCAATGAACAACATAGTTGATTTCTGCTCTTCTACAAGAAAAATTGTCAATATCAATCACCTAGACAATTTGCTTGAAGAACTAGCAAAGGCAGTAATGGCAACAGATATCTTGATCACATTGAAACTACATGTTCAATTTGAGCATCTTAAAGATTGCTAAACATTTTCTAAACATACAGAAAGTTCAGGACTATGGTCAGAACAACCTAAAGAATCCGCAGACAGAGAATTTTTACGATTTAGGAAGAAAAGAAAAATATATTTCATCAGTGATTCCTTTTACCCACAAAGACTGAAAGATGCTGTTGTAGAATTCTTCTTGTTTTAGTTAAAAAATCACTCAACTATACAATTGTAATAACAATTATTACTGTTTGTGTCAAAATTACATAGCAAACTTTATTTTTCCATTCTAATGCATCATTTTTAATGAAAATGATGAAAAATGTCATTTTCCGACTATATCTTGAGAAGGGGAGCAGCTACGATTTTGGGACCTTCATTTTCGGACTCTGCGGGTCAAAAACAATAGAATAGCCTACTCAGAATTTTTCGTTAGTCAAGACAAACCTAAAGACCTCACACGATTACCGTGAACATAGGATCATAGTACATGCATCAGGCTTTAATTTCAGCCCTACTGCAAACCTGTCGCATTTTCGGTTTGTTTAATAAGTGGTTTCAAAGACAGTTATGTTTTTTTTTTCAATTTTTAAACCTGTTTTTCTGAAATCGCGAAAAAATAGAGCATTTTCGCCTTCAGGTTTATATCCTGGAAAAAGCCTTATGAAATGTCCCATAAATTGATGACAGACAAAATATTGTTACCTAGTGTTATTAAAATCTTCTTCATTAACATATGTTGGACTCAAAGACGGTTTGATTTGCAATGCGTCCAATTTTACAATTTTTCGTTTTCAAGTTTCAAAATGTTTTATTCTTCAATTTCGTGCTTTTAACATTTCGGATACATGATATTGTTTTCTTCCCAAAGCTTCTATTAATTATAAATCCAATCAAAAACACTAAAGCTTCTGAGTAGCCTAATCTTTACCGCACCGAAATTGAAATGGTTTATTATTTAATCCCCGATTTCATACTTTTTCTGCTAGATATTATTCAAGTTTAATTGTCTTATATAAACCTATACATTCAAGAATTTAGAATCTCCAGGTTCGAAGTTGTGCAATCTTGGAAAACGTCGACGCATGGTGACTAAAGTTTTGGCAAAAATAACGTTAAATCGACAAAAATATTTGTTTTGCTGGAATATTTGTCCAAACTGATAGCATGTGTAATACCACGGAAAATTTCTTATGTAAAGTTTGTTTTGTTGATCCAGCGTTATCTCTGCTGATACTTCAACTATTGCTCAATTTGAGGCACGACAATTATAAAATTTTATCTTTATTTTCCATCATTATTTCATTATTCACTTCCAAATGACTGCATTTGGAATTGTACAATCCTAACTCAATATAGAGCATTACTTGGATTCATATTCTAGGTAAAAAAATATACTAAAATGTCCCATCATTCGATGATGAAGAAAATCTTAAATGTTATTGAAACCTGTATTAACACATGTTAGACTCAAAGCCGCTTTGACTTACGATTCACCTGATTTCACAGTTTTTCATTTTTAGGCTCCAAAATGTCACATTTTTTAATTTTATGCTCCTAATATTTTCGGTACATGATATTATTGTATTTCTGGAGCTTTTGTAAATTGATTATTCAATCTCAAACACTTGAACTTTCAAGTAGCTTACTTAATTTTGACCGCGCCAAAATTAAAGTAGTTTCGTATTTGAATCCTAATTTCAAACATTTTCTGCTGAAAATTATTCAAGTTAAATGATATAAACTCATACATTGAAAAATTGTTATTATTCGAGTTCAGAGTTGTGCAATCTTAAAAAATTTCGACGCATTGTAACTAAAGCTTTGGCAAATATAACGTTAAATCAACACAAATATGTTTTGCTCGAATATTTGTACAAACAGTGAGCATGTGTAATAGCATGAAAATAGTTATAGATAAAAGTTTACTTGCTTATCCAGCATTATCTCTGCTAAGGCTTCAAATATTGCTCAATATTAGACACGACAATTACAAAATTTGATTTTCCCTTCCCATAAATATTTCATTATAGACATCCAAATGATTTCGTTTGAAATCAAACATTTATAATTAAATAAATTAATTTGACGGTATTTTACTTCATTAAGGGAAACTTATTATTTAATTTGATAATATATCCAAAGATAAACGTGTAACAAAAAATTCTTTTTATACTTTAAACAAATAATAATTCAGATGGATATATATATATATTAACTTTAGAAAAAATTGAAAAATAACTCAGAATAAATTTCAGTTCATCAAACATATATTTTAATTTATCAATTGATTGAAATCCGTTAAAAAATTTGCTGGCCCTGAAAAAGCCAGCTTTATTTCACTGAGAGCTGTAAGAAATAAAATTCTTATGGACATGATGACCCAAAGTTAAAAATTTAGTGACCATGGATCATTTCAAATTCAAAGAAATTAAAATTGTATTGAATGTTTCAAAATCAAAACAATTTAGAATATTTAGATCTAAACTCATTCAATTCAAATCTGGTTCAAATTTGAAACCTAACAATTAAGAATATTCGAATATAAAATTATACACTAATGCATAAGGGTGAAAGTTTTGAAATTGATTCGAAATATGACCCGGAACGTTCTTGAGATCGTATGATTCAGTCTGGATGAAATTTACTGCTAGTAATTTATCAATTCACTGTTTTTGAATTTGGAATCCAATATTTCAACAACAAAATGATAAAAAAGTAGCAGCTTTATTGTGTTTCAAAAATTGAAAGTTTTTTGTTTTTTACCTGTACAATACGGAAGGGCATTTGTTGATAACTTGAAAATTGTGGCTTTTAGGGCGGAGCAGAAATTCATGAAAATCCTATTGTTCACAAGGCTGTGAATAAATAATGGTTTACCATACTATTCTGAATTTTTGTAGTTCTCATTAGAAAACTGAAATTATTCAAGTGAGCGTGGATTTATAAGAAGACATATTTTCTAAAAGGCTCTGTAAATAAATAGTGGGTCGTCGTACGAGAACATATCTAGTGGGGATGAAAAGTTTTATCCTGAGTGACAGATGAAAAACAAACTTTAAAAAATAATCAATTTTGGCCATTGAGGGTTTTGAATTATAGCTATTTATAAACAATGAAGCAACAAAGTTGATGAAGAATAAGCAATGTTATTAATGATAGGTATAGGTTTTGCAAAAGTTTTAGGAAGAAATATATCACTGGTAGGCGCAGATGATTTTTTATTAATCTCTATATATAGATAAGATTTTACTTTTTTCTGAGAATTTCGTTAACAAATCATTTGTTTATAACGCTCTAAATTGCAAACTGTTCATACTTCAAAAATACTGCAACACGCAATTAAATTGTATACTTGCTCAGAGGTACTGAGAATAATCTTATGGAAAAGTTTCGTTAATAATTAAATTAAATAAAAAAACTGACCTAAACTTTACTAAAATGATGAATTTTCAACAAAAAAGTGTATTTTTAAGAAAGTAGTGAAATTTCCAGAAAAGCCGTTCAATTGAAAAAAAAAGAATTGTCAAGTAATATAATAAATATCCAAGAACAATTAAATACATTTTTAACAAAAGAGTTCAACATTTAACCAAGTAGGTCAATTTTTAACCAGACCGATGAATTTTCAATCAAGAAAATTAATTTTCGACAAAAGAAACTTTTCATACAGACACGTGCATTTGCAACCAAAAAGAATAACTAGGAAAGGTCATTTTTTAGATAAAAATATCAATTTCAAAATCTAAAATGGAATAGTTACATTTTCCGACAAAAATTCTTTCTCAACCAAAAAATTCACTGTCAACCAAATAGTAAATATAAAATGTAATAGTTGATGCTTACACCAAAAAAGATTTGAATTGAAATTTAAAAAAAAACATTTAAATTTAACCTAAGAAGACGAATTTTCCAGTAAACAGTTTAATTTTTTTACCAAAAGGGCGAATTTTCAACCAACAAGATGAATTTCCTACCCAAAAAGACAAATTTTTATCAACATATATAAATTTGCAAAAAATATGTTTCATTTCGGAGAAAAAAGATGAATTATTTTCAAAACAGTGGAGTTTCAATCCGAAAATATGTTTTTCCAACAAAAAAATGAATTTTCTACAAAACAGGTGAAATTCAACAAAATTGTTCAAGTTTCAAGCCAAATAGACAAAATAAGCAATACGTAGTTGATATTCCAATTAAAAGAGATTTTAATTTGCAATAAAAAACAGTTGAATTTAACCGTAAATGTAGAATTTTCAATAAAGCGGTTGAATTCTCAACCAAAACATATTAATTTTCCACCGAACAGTTGCATTTTAAATTTAAAGGATGATTTTTTAACCACGACTACAAATTTTCTAATGATGGATTAGTTACATTTTCAATCAAACAGATGCAATTCCAACAAAAAAAAAAGTTTAACAATGTGATTGAACTTTCGAACAAGTAGTTGAATTTTTGACCAAAAAAGATGACTCAATGACGAATTAATTGCATTTCCAAAAAAATAAATCAATTTTCAACCAAATAGTAGAATTTTCAAACAAGCAAGATGAATTCTGAACCAAAAATATACTGGAGTAGACTTTTCAGCATAAAATAGTTAGATTTTTCTAATGTATTCTATTAATTCAATTCACATTTGAGGAAAAAACGATAAAGAAGGGAAAAAGGGAAGTTGCTTGAAAATATAAGGAAAAAGAAGAATTCTTTGAAAAAAGGAGTAGAGGGAAATCGGGAAATAAGTGTGAAGTCTGAAATATGAAAGTACTTTTCTTCAATTATTTTGGTCATATTTGAAATTTTGTTTATAAATGAAAACTATAAGATTCTGCATAAATTGTTTGCATCCGATTTTTAAAAGAAGGTTTTTAATGCTTTTTTATTTCATAAACAAGGTGACAACAACTAAATTTTTTGACTTTTGAAGAGCACCGTTCGTTATGAAATATTTAATTTCATACAAAAAGTTCTAGAATTAATGACATAACTATTTAGAAAGGTTTTTCAGTAGAACTGTAGAAGTTTGAATATTTGTTGAATTTTGTTATAATTTGTTTGAATTTTGTTTGGTCACTCAATTTCAACTAAGTTTTTACAATATATAGACAAAAGGGGTTTATGAGTTGGATTAATGAAAATGAATAAATTTCCTTTTCCCGCTATTTTTGAAAAAATAAATAACATTTTAAATGCAAACTACCCTAAATCGTCCTGTAACTATGGTTTAACAATTGTTCAAACAAACCTATTTAACAAATTAGCTCTTTCGCTATATTCCAAGGTGTAGAGGTAATTTTTTCAACACAATTAACTGCAAATAACTCAATCTTAAACGATGTTAGAACTCTTGGGCAATGACTAACAATCATTATTGTTATCAACAATTTTTCAATTCAAGTTTTTCTATCGTATCATATGAACGAAAAAAACATTTTTCATGTCGGAATTAACTGCCAATGACTCATCGCCATGACATTTGGTCAATCGATAATAATGTTATTATCTGTCGTTATTCACCAAAAGTTTGCTGTCATTAACATCATGATGATTATCAAAGCAAGTAACGTTCGCACTCAAATAATAATCATCAATCTTGAAGCAAATAAATCAATTGATATGAAGAATCTTGCGCGTCTCACGAGCTTCTGCAATAATAACAAATAATACTTTTTTTACTACATAAAAAGTTATTGATTAATTTTCATTAATCCAACCCACGAACCCCTTTTGTCTATACATTGTGAAAATTTAATTGAAATTAAGTGACCAAACATTGCTAATCCTCACGAAATTATTCTCATCCACTTATTGATTATAACAAATCCAACAAATGTTTAAGTTTCTACAGTTCTACTGAAAAATATTTCTGAATAGTTGTGTCATTGATTCTAGATCTTCATGTATGAATCCAAATATTTTATAACGAACGGTACTCTTCAATAGTAAAAAATTCTTGTGGATATTATCTTGTTTATGAAATAAAAAAGTATTAAAAACTTTCTTTAAAAATTGGCCATAGAAGATCTGACTTTTAATTTTTTTCTCGAAAACCAGTGACAAGCCCACTCCAATAATTTCAGGATTTATAGACCACACTTATACCTTTCGCTGATGGAAAGATAATAACCAAATAAAATGTTGCATTTCTTAGAATACGCGCTTTTCATTTATATTTTTTTTCACAAAATTTTCAGAAAAAAAATTTAATTTGAAAAAATTTTTTATTTCGAAATGTATCTTAAAACAAGTAAATTCAGACGTCGAAAAGTTAAATCGGTCAGTTACAACCCGAGATACGTCATTTACAAAAAAAAGTTGTCCAAATTTCGAAGTCCCATATCTCCGCCATTGTTTCAAATTCCCGAAAAATATTGCGTGGGATTTTTTTCACCACCAAGCAAGAATTACAGCCAAATCCTATTCCGACACGAAAATTTTCGTGAACAGTTGACGTGGACTCCATCAGGGACTGCTTAGTTCAGAAAAAAAATGTATGGTTTGTTGAACAAATTCGTTCATAAAAAATACATATATTTATTCTTCCAGTATCAAGTTCAATGGAGACGTCGTCACCAGCTTATCAACGGACAGAGCTATCGATACAGATGAGATTGCCAATTCCGCATCCTCCAATAGGAGAGTATGACATAAACAATAACCTTGAAGCAATAATCCATAATGGACATCGTTATTATATCCGGAATATTGTATCAAACGGTGAGTACGATAATTTGAAACCTACCTTTTTTTCATAATTGATGGTTCACATGCATTAAGGGCACATTTAGTGTGGTCAACAATTTTTTAAATCGAATTTCCATGCATATTACCCAAAAAATCGTTGTAATCCACACAAAAATTAATCCATTTAAAAAAAATGGCATTTAGAGGTGGCGCAAGCCCCAAGAAGTTTGACACGTATTTCCCATAAAAAAAAGTTACGTACCAAAATCTAAAATTTGTGAACGCCTGTTAGTTTGACATTTTCGAATCTTAAAAATGCTGAACTTTTCAAATAATGTATGCTTATTCATTCGGTAAGTTTATGAATAATGACAATTTATTAATTAACATTAATGATAATTATTTAAATAATTAAAGCTATGTTTTACTTACCCTGGAACTTTAAAAATACAATTTTGATATGAAAATAAAATGCAGCCTCAGCTTTTTTTCATAATTTATGGCCCGCGTGCATTAAGGGCACATTAGGGTGGTCCAAAAAAATTTTTGAATCGAATTTCAATGCATATTACCCAAAAATTCGTTCAAATCCACACAAAAAATTAATCCATTTTTTGCTTCCTCATAGAGGAAGCTTTGTAATGGAAACAGTTTTCAAAATTTTTTAATTCATTCAATCAAACCTTTCTCAATATAAAAATGTCTAATACAATGTTCTAAGAAATTGTCTGTGTGTGTGTCAGGGGGATGTGTGTAGGGATGTGTGTGTGTGTGTTGATGGCACTCTTTTTTGTGAACACGATAACTAGAAAACGGTTGCAGATAAATTGATGAAATTTGGAGAGCTTATTTTCCTCACTAATATCTTGAAACTGACCAAAGGATTTCAAAAAATATTCATTGCAGTTTTTTAGAACTCAATAATATTTTAAAATCAGGTTTTAGAGTACAATTTTTTTCATGAACATAATTCAAAGTTGATGCAAGAATATAAAAGATTCCTTGGTTCGAGACGAATCGATTGATCTATAATATTAATTTATTTTATTAGAGAATAGGGAAGTTATGGTGATTCACATATTTTGAGAATCGGTTTTTCATGGTAAAACTTTTTTCATTAGCATAATTCAAAGTTGGTGCGAGAATAGAAAAGTTGTGTTGATTCAAGGCGAGCTATTTACCTTTCTTGAATTCAAAATTAGACAAAAGGTGGACATTTTTTGAAGAGACTACTTTTTTCCAGCATTATTCTAAGAGAATATTATTGAGAATAATAATGAAAAGTTGAGTTTCAACTGAATTTACGTAATATTGATGATTCTCAATAAAATGGAGAAAAACGTACTTTTCTCTTATGGGAAAAACGTGCTATACTTCATGAGGCTTGCGCCACTTCTGAATATTATTTTTTTCAAAAAAAAAAAAATTTCTGTGGATACAAACAAATTTTCAGGCAAAATGCATAAAAATGTGAATAAAGCAGTTTCCGATTAAAAACTTTTGTTTGAAAAAATGTTATTAATTTTTTCTGACGCCCGGCGTAAATTTGCCTGTCATTAATAAGATTTATGGTCGCTCATATTGGATCTGGAATTTCGAATTTTTATAGAGCGTTGGGGGGGGGGGGGGGATTGAGGCCCCCAACCCGAGATTTGAAGCATCAAATTAAAAAACTTAACATTAACAAATTTAATTATTAAAATTAACAAACTTAGTGAGCTTTACTCCTACGATTTTTCCATTCAAAAAAGTTGATTTTCAACCCGAAAATAAAAAGATGAATTTTCTATACAAAACAGTAGAATTTTCGATCCCAAAATATGAAATTCAAACAACAAATTTAATTTTCAATGGAATAGTTAAATTTTAAGTTGAAAAAATTATTGTCTAGCCCCTGAAAAGAAAAGCGTCATAAAGTAGTTCAATTTTTACCCAAAGAGATGAATTTTCGACTGAAATTATGAATCTTCCATAAAAAATGAATTTTGAAGAAAGTAGTTCAACTTTTAACGAATTATTTCAACTGTAAATCTAAAAAGATTAATTTTCAATACAAAATATAATAGATGATATTTAAAAAAAGATTTTAATTTTAAGTAAAACACAATACAATTTAACCAAGAAAGACGAATTTTGAACAAAATGCATACATTTTGAACATAATAGTTGATTTTTCAACAAGGAAGATTAATTTTTTGCAGAAAAGCGTGAATTTTGAATCAAACACTTCAATTTTAAGTAGAAAAAGGATCACTGAAAACAAAATATTATAGTTCATTTATCATTGGAAAACAATGATTTTCAACTAAAAAAAACAACACATTTTTCACAAAACAGTTACATTTTCTACCAACATGTTGATTTTTAAGACAAAAGGACATATTTTCCACAAAATTGTCAAACTTTCAAGCCAAAAACATGAGTTTTCAATAACAAACATAGACTATTCGAACAAATGCTAGAATTTTCTATGTAATTGCTAAATTTTTAAGTCAAAGTTATAAATTTTCAAGAATTTCCATCATAAATTGTACCCCATATAAGACGACATAGAAAAATTGTTGCCCCCTCCCCCTTTCACATAAATTGTTTAAAGAAATTTCATAATAGCCCCCACCGAAAATTTTTTTTGATCCGCCCTTGATGATTCTCAGCTTCGCTAGTGGAGAATAGAGGGCGATCTTTGTACGCCCCCCCTCCCAAACAAAATTTGGATTCAGAAAAGAAATTGAAAAATTCATTTCTTGGACAATTATTTAGTAGACTCAGGATTTAGTACGAAATAACGGTGAAGAGGGTAAGTTGACACAACCTTATTTACAAGAAATTATAATAATTACATAGGTTCACGAAAATAGTTCTTTTATCTGAATTCTTGCATAATATGCAATTTATCAAAAATTCAAACACAGTTTATATTTTAGAATATATTTACCAAAAATTTATTTGCATCTGTGTTTTTTCGGTAACTTTTGTTTAATTTCAGATTAACCCATTCCATTTAGTTTCTGATGAAAAATCTTCTTTTACTTATTATAGCCAAGATATCAAGGCACTTCTTTGTATATTTTTCTTCTGAATTCACTTTTTCTTTTAGGTGCTTCAACTTACCCTCCACATCCAGAGTTGTTCTAAGTTAATGATCTTTTGATTATTTAAAGTAAATAATTACTATATTTTTCTTTCAGAACCAAGTATTGGTCATTTTCCTAAACATGTTTGTCTGCATCGTAGAGGACAAATAGATCCGATTGCATTGTATGAAGACAACAAGTTTAAAGCTACAAAAGGTAAAGATGATGATTTAAAAACCTCGCAAATAATCTAAAAAAAATATTAGAAAATTCTGCCTAAAACCTTCTGAGCATGTCAAGTTACTTCTCTGTGAATTAGCCCCTGGATCATATTATAAAACAGTTTTTACTCCAACTGGAGTGCACATAATAATCCAGGCATTTTGGTCGAAAAATCGTATATTATGCACCTAGGGGTAGAAAAAGTGCCTCTCCCCTTTGGCGCATACGATATTTTTTATAAGAAATGGATGATTTCAGGCATTTCTCGAAATACAGTCATGATTTCAGTCCAGGTTAGATTTTGTATAATAAAGCATGAAATTAATGTTAACCTAATCTATTCTAATTTTAGAGGTAATTTATGGTAACTTATTATAGATTACCCAAAATTCATTTTTAATCATTTCCATGAATTACCGGAAATTTATGGGAAATTTCGGTAATTCATGGTAATTTTACAGGTGAATATGGTAACTTACCCAAAATTCATTCTCGAACATTTTCATAAATTTCCGGAAATTTATTAAAATTTCCATAAACTTCCGAAAATTTATGAAAATTCTTGGTAACTTATGGTAATTTTAGATGTAAATATGGTAACTTACCATGGAATACCCAAAATTCATTTTTTAAAATTTCCATAAATTTCCGGAAATTTATGAAAAATGTCGGTCATTTATGATAATTTTACAGGTGAATATGGTAACTTCACGTGGAATACCCAAAATTCATTTTCAAAAATTTCCATAAATTTCCGGAAATTTATGAAAAATGTCGGTCATTTTTGGTAATTTTACAGGTACATATGGTAACTTACCCAAAATTCATTCACAAAAATTTCCGGAAATTTATGAAAAATTCCGGCAATTTATGGTAATTTTACAGATAAATATGGTTACTTACCATGGAATACCCAGAATTCATTTTTACAAATTTCCATAAATTTCTGGAAATTTATGAAAAATTTTCGGTAATTTATGGTAATTTTACAGGTATATATGGTAAATTTCCATAAATAACCGCAAAATTCTATCATCTGCAACCAAAATTTCCTCGTAGTTTTTACCGTGAGTGGGCTGATAATCATAAAATGCAAGCTCATAGATGCATAATCTTCATTATTCATCTCTGACGTCACTTTTCAGTCCCTAAGGAGTAAAAAGTACTTTTCAGTCCCTAGGGAGTAAAAAGTACTTTTCACTCCCTAGTGAGTAAAAAGGAGCGCTTTAGCCCCGCTTCATAGGCGTCGAAAAGGGCTGAAATCATGCATGTGTCATAAAAAAGCCTTTTTAACTTTTTAACTTTTTAACTTTTTAACTGGAAGAATTAATTTTCAACTGAAAAGTTAATTTCCATCCCAGACAGACCAGCTTTCTACAAAAAAGGCAAATTTTCAAACAACTGATTGAACTCTCAACAAAAAGATGAATTTTTAGACAAGAAGAATAATTTTCTAAAAAATACGTATCTTCAACAAAACACAAATTCCCAAGCCAAAAAGATGAATTTTCTACCGAAAAATATAAATTTTAAACAAAAAGTTGATCATCAACTAAATAGACAAGCTTTCTACAAGAATTTGAATTTGAACTCAAATAGTTGAATTTCTAACCAAAGAGATGAATTTTCAAGAAAAAAGATTAATTTTCTACCACAAATGACGAAATCCCAACGAAATACATAAATTTAATATCAAATTGTTTCATTTTTAACCAAAAGATTAATTATCTACCAAAAGAAAAAATTCTTAGCAAAATACATCAAAGTTATCCACGCAGTTGAATATTCAATCAAATAGATTAATTTTCTACCATGAAGCACAAATTCTCAACGAACAGCAATTTTTAAACAAATTTTTAAATTATCAACCAATAAGATTAATTTTTCAATGAAAAAGACGACTGTTGAAAAAAAAAACATAATTTTTGAAGCGAACAATTTTTTTAACTTTCAAGCCAGGAGATTAATTTGTTACCGAGAAGGTCGAATTCTCAAAAAACATATAAATTTGCAAAAGAGAAGATTTATTTTCTTCTAAATGAAACGAATTCCCAAGGAAATACATAAATTTTTTATCGAATGGCTGAGAATTTCTGCCAAAAAGGTGACTCTTCAACAAAAACTATAAATGTTTAACAAGACATATGAATGCTCTAAATACTCTATATTTTGTTTTGTTTAAAAAATCGGGTTGTTAATAGTTTCGATAATTATTTTGGCATCCTCGGCTGATTCAATTTATCAAATCGTGCAAAAGTTAGCGTGGCTACCTATCAAAGATAAAAGGTTATATTTTTTTTCAACATTTTTTCAGCTTCAATTTTTCTGCTGGAAATTTCGCTCTATAACGCAATTGAAAGGTCAATCTAGGAAAACACGATTTTTTTAACGTTTAAAAAAAAAATTCTGGCACGCGTAGTACTCGCTTATATCAAATTGGGAATTTGTATCAGGACCACTAAATAAACCGTTTTAGCAACAAAAAACGCACACTACCTAGCTAAAAGAATGAAAAACTCACAGAAGCTTGGACTATAAAGGCACATGTTACTATTAAACAACCTTCCTCTATATTTTAAATATACACAATTTTTTCAAACAATAAAAAATTATACATATTCAAAAAAACAAAACGAAAATGTCATTATTTGGACAATAATTGGTGGACTCGGTGTTAAGCACAATTTACATAGTAGTTTTAAGTTAATGTTTTTTCTTAAGCTTCAAATTAATCAATGAATATATTTTCCTTATGTTCTCAGGATGTTCCAGAGTTTAGGGATGTGAAATTCATCCCAAAAATAATGATTTCGTCTCGGACAACACAGGTATGATCCCTATTGGAATGTTTAGTAATAAACAGGTCTCAGTTGAATTTTATACGTTTAATTTGCCAGTGTAGAAAGACTTGAGAACCCACAATTTTTATCTTCTCAATTTTTTACTCAACGAACCTTGCCTGTCCACTGCTATTGCTCTAGAACGTACCTGGGTACTCGACGATCCACAGAAAAAAACCAAAGGTGACAAGAGTACCAGGTAAAAATGTTGGATGTAAAAATTGAATATCAGTGCAGGTAGAATGAAACAATAATCTTTTATTTCACCCTTGTCGATCTTCAGCTTTTTGTATACTGAGATTACCCCCAGCATTTTTGCCTGCAATGCTCTTCAGTCTTTACCATTTTTTTCTGTATTAAGGTGTACCCCAATGTTTAATGACTCACGGGTACCAATGGGGTTTTCCATGAGCTGAGCTTGCCTTCATCGATGCCAATACGTTTTCCAGTCGTCCAATTTTTCTATATTTGCATTGCTTTCCATTTAGTTACTTTGAATTTTATCATGATTTTCTGATATGATATTTACAACCTGACCAATAATCAACATCTCCGAGAACTTTTCTTCCTTAGATTAATTTAATGCAATAAGCATGATCAATAAGGCAGGTTTGGCTCAACAATTATACTGACATTTGGTTTATAATATAGCAATCTTATTGTCCTTTATTACGGAGTATAATCTTATAGAAATTTCGTTATAATTATTATTTCTTAATATGATTATATAGTTATTATTATTATATCATTACACTTACGTCATATGGATAAACGTGAAGCAAGGCGAGAGCAGGCGTCAGGTACAGCACGTGAGGACAGCAGATCAAAGAAAGATCTGATTAGAGCGTTGGCCCCAAAAAGCCACGCAAAGCCATCCCTTCCATCGACTCGGAAACCAATGAGGTACCCGCTCCACCACAGCCAGCTGCTCAACTGGTTTGTCCTTTTGCAAGCAATAGCAATTTTGTCTCTGAGCGACAAATTCAGCAGACCTATTTCCATTTTATCTTTTTATCCTTAAATGTTTCTGTCACATTAGTGTAATTAGTTTTCAAGATATTTCCTGTAGTTGTCGAGAAATTACACATTGTCACGTTTAAACACGCAAAGTTTATTGAAGTAGCAGATGTTACGAGTTCGACTCCGCCGACGGCCCACAAGATTTTGTAGAAGGTCAAGATTCACCCTTATAAAATTTAATAAATTTCTGTATTTTCATAAATAACTCATTAGCAACAGTGTAAGGGTCACTCAGTACCGACACATGCTTCATAGATTTTAAGAGTCAGTTGTATGCGACATTGGGCAGTTGTCAGTGAAATTAACTTTCTCGGCAACTCCGGTTGTAGCGTTTTTTTGAATAAACATTTATCATTTACTGCAAATAAATTGTTTTATTCACTTTAATCCCTCTCATCTTAGGATTAGCTGTATTGCGTGGAACGAACCCATATGAAGAAAACATAATTATGTAAAAAAGACTTAAGACCATTTTCTGCTACGACACCTTATCGTTTTCTAACGAATCATAAATTGCATTTTCTGACCATAATATGCGATATTAGCAATCATTATGTACGTACATCTGTTTGTCCTTAGAAGATGTACAAATGTACTTCAGAATATTTCTTCTTTTTACCACGTTTTTGGTTTGGTCTCAATGACGCTTCTAAAGAAATAAAAAATTCATTTTCTGGCTAAACTGTGTAGCGCACGGAAAAAGTCCACATAACAAATTCTGGCTTCTAAGAAGACATACGAAGTCTCCTCTAAAAGATTTTGATAGAAAACACAGTTTTTCTCTTGAAAATCGAAAATTATGTTATGACATAGAAAATTCAACTTATCAGCAAACCGACGAAACACGAGAGATGTTTATCAAGTCCTTGTAGAATCATGAACAATTTTTTTTTCCATTTGAAGAATCTTACAAAGAATTTGATTTTTTTCAATCAACTCGAAAATTTAATTCAAATTTATGAAGAAATTTGAGCTTTATATCCATATTGAACGTAACTTATGCCCAAAACCGTAAGAATAAGAAGTGGAGAAGTTGTATGTATTTGAACCAGGTTGCGTATACAAAACAAGTAAGGTAAACAAAATTATCGGTAGCGACGATTTTTTAACGGTATTTTGAAAAAGCATAATATCTTTAGGGTGGATTCTAGACTGCCAGCGTTTTGCTAGTTCATTGTCAATGTTTTTTTTCAGTTTTTATTTCTTGTGTCACGTCCCGCGACTTTTATAATTATAATATATAATTATAAACAATAGATTATTATTACATAACATTCATATTCAATAGATTATGACTATATAACATTTATATTCAATTCGTTATAACTACATAACATTTATATTCAATAATAAAACAACAAGCTGAAATATCATATCCAATATCCAATTGTTATTGTCAAAATCATATTATAAACAAACCCGACATTGTTGTACGCATCAATTTTTCGCACAGCAAATAGGCACACGATAATCAAAAACACATAAATTAATCAACAAGGCAACCAGAAAAGCTACCTGCATTTTGTTTCCCATACGCTTACAAAATGCTGGTACCTATAGCACTTACATAGCACAGTAAACGAAAATAAGCGATACACATAAAAATCTCGCCTATTCAACACAAGAAATGGGCACATAATAATCAAAGGACCATAAATTAATCAGCGAAGCAACCATGAGAACTAGCCACAGCTTCAATCCTATACACCTTCAAATGCTGGTACCTACAGCACATATACACTACATTAAACTAAAATGAGCGGGCAACATAAAATTTGCAGAACTAACACAGCCATCAAACACACATCAATTGAAGAGCGATAAATTAATCAGGAAGCCAACCTTATGAACAGACCAGATTCTCAACCCCATGCGTTTACAAAATGCTGGTACCTATACTACTCATCTACATGATTTAAGCATCTTGACCTACTTGTGCCTATGCAACGGACACCAGCATCTTCGATACAAAAGCAATAAATATCTCAATCAAGGTGACAGTTGTAGGAGGGTGCACCTCTGACAAGGAAGACACGCAAACCTTATGCCCCTCTACGCAATAGAATATCTCAGCCTTTGTCATCTAGGAAGGGATACCATATATTTGGTAACTGTCCCATTCTCCATATTTGGGCACATTACGATTCCTCATCGCTGATTGGCCATCCTATCAATTAACCCTTTGGACTAGGAAGGGATATAGTGCATCCTAGCTACTGCGACACTTTCCGTATATGGGCATACATAAAAATCTCGATGCCCATTGGATAATTAAATCCCTACCACTCATTTACACAATTAATTATCAACGATGATTGGAACCATGATGAATCCCTACTTCTAATAGCACTCACCCCTACGGGAATCTTAGGAGGGATCTCATGAATAAATACCGCAGATTTGGAAGCAGGAAGTCAGTTTGGGGACTTTAACCATTCTGCCCAGTTTAGGAAGTTCAACCAGTCTACCTCGTTTAGACTCTCCACCATTAAAGAACCACACCCAGTACCACAATCAAATTCGTAAAAACCCTAAACTCCGGTCCCGAATACTCGGCCCGTCAAAATCTTCTTCAAATCTAACTTCTGTGCGGGAGCGTCACATCGAAACACAATACACCACCTGTAACAAAGAAAGACGGAGGCCCAGATCCACTGACCTGGTCAGCGCAGCCTCCATTCTTGTACACTCACCCCCCTACGGGTCCCACAAAGAGCTCCGACAAGAGGGTGCAACACATCAACCACAAATAAGTAAGTAGTAAATTATCTCGCTTTCTCGTTTCATTTCTCTTACTCTATCGTTTGTTTAACTAGTCATCCCTGTTTAAGGTGGACTAAACTAAACGAGAAGAGGCAATTCAAAGCAAGAGTACTCCAGCTGCATTAATCTCAAATCAACCTTTTTGTACTTCATCTCAGTAAAATTGCTATTGTTCTAATAAACTTTAATTAATTTATATTCAAATGTTATTAATTTATTTCTGTAGACCGTAGTTATCCTCATCCCAGTTTTTTAATTTGCATTAAAATCTAAAACGACGAACCATCTTTATTTAATAAAATATAAGGTAAGTTATGTTGATTAAGATGTAACACTTGCATATATTAGTACCACCAATTGATTAAATAATTAAATAATAGTACCTGAAACATAATAATTGATCTTTTATTGTCTCTGAAGTCCATACATTAGAATAATAAATCAATCAAATTTTTATTTCATCTTATACTTTAAATTCGGTGCATATATATTAATTTTCAACTAAATAGTTTATTTTTGAACTAGACAATATCAGTTTTCAACCAAAATAGAATAGTTAATATTTCAGTTGAAACAATTAAGTTTTTACGAGAAAGAACAAACCCGTAAACGTAATGAATTTCCAAATAAAGTAATGAAAATTCTAATAGAATAGATGAATTTTCACCCAAAAATGAAATAGTTAAATTTTCGGAAAACAAATTTATTAAAAAAAACGAATTTACTACAAAATAGTAAAACGTAAAACTATTTCAAACTACTTTTACGAATGAAAAATCATTGTGATTTAGTTTTATATTGCAATGAAAAAAAAAATTATGCACGCTCTGGAAAATTTCCTGACAATTCCAGGTTTTCCAGTTTTTCCAGATAGGGTAGACACAAAGGTGCTACAATTTTTTTTGATGAAGTTGCATGCATATCGCCCATAAATTTTTTTCAATCTACAAACAAATTAATGCGTTTTTTTATACTTAGAGGTTCCGTAAGACCCATTAAGTTTATTATGTATTTACCTTCAGAAAAAATGACGTTTTTGTAAATTTGATTCAGAATCGTCAATACTAGGTAATTCAAGTCTGATCTTACCAATTTTCTTCACAATGAGCAATAGAATATTCATAAATAATTTCTTTTCAAATATATCCTCATAATTCTATCTGAAATAGAGTCGCAAAAAAACACCATAAATGAAAAATTGGGTATTGCAAGTTTTCGGCGTTAATTATGATTTTTTGCTGTTTTTCAAATAAGAATTGTTTCAAATACATCAAATACTACTTTCTGCTGATGCAAATATGTTTACATAAATTGTTTGAACAATTTATTATTATTTTCAGTAATTTTCTTTCAGAATAGTTAGGAAGTCGCGGTTTTTTCCGAATTTTCAACTTGTTTTCAACTTTTCAGTTATATTGAACCAATAATTAATGAATTTTAACCAAGGTCATTGGATAAACAATTTATTATCATTTATGATAATATTCTTTTAGAATAATGCTAAAAAATTGCAGTTTTTTCTAAAAATTGTGTAAGGTGACCTAGTCCGTTCCCATTTTTGAAGTATTGCCTTCGGGTTGTTCATACACAGTTAAGAAAAATATTGATTTTTTATATTCAATGGATAAATGAACTAGAAATAAATTATGTATATTCAGGGTCATCATGCGCTACTTTTTGACAGAATTCTGTTTACGATTTTCAAAATGTTTTACGATTCAACGTTTTTATAGTTTTCATTATGAAATTAAAATTATTCAATGAATCGTGAATTTATCAAAAGCATTTCGCCTAAAAAACTGGAAATAAATATTGGGTCGTCGTACGAGAGCATGTTACGAGGATAAACAGTTTTATCTTGAGTGGAAGATAAAAAACAAAATTGAAAAAAAATCAATTCTGGTCATTGAAGGTTTTTCATTAGAGCTATTGTTATAAAAAATGAAGCAACAAAGTGGATGAAGAATGAACAATGTTATTAATTAATGATTTTTTATTAATGTCGATACCATTTTTCCTCTTGAAAGTAGCAATTTTTTTAACAAAAATTCACGGAGGGATGTTTTTATTCGATACACAGAAAAAAAAATTTTCAACGAAATATTTAAATTTCCAAACAAAGAGAAGAAATTTTGATTAGAAAGATGATTTTCCAACAAAAAGGTGCATTTTCAAGAAAGTAGTTGAACTTTCAAAAAAGTAGTTGATTTCTCAAACAAAAGAAGAAGAATAGTTAACTAAAATGATGAATCTTGAAGAAACAGTAAATATATTTATAACAAACAAGTTTAACAATTTAAACTAGGAACATGCATTTTGAGCCAAGAAAATTAATTTCCTACTAAAAAAATGTGAACAAAATAAGGGATTTTTCAGCCAAATAGTTGAATTTTCAACTAGAAAATATCATTCTTGAAATAAAAAAATCAATTTTAAAACCAAAAACGAAATAGTCACATTTTTATTTAAAAAATTTTTTTGCAATGAAAAAATGCACTGTCAATCAAATATTCAAGTTTTCAACTGAATACATCAATTTTCAAATAAAGTGATGAATCTTAAGAAAAATGGTCATTTCTATCAAAAAAGTTGATTTTTCAAACTGGAAAGATAAATTGTCAACTGAATTGTTCAATTTTCAACAAAAGAGATGAGTTCTCCACTAAAATGATTAATCGTCAATAGGAGGAAAAAAGTTTTGAACCAGAGAGTTCCAAATTCAACCAAGTAGTCAAATATTCAACAGAAAAAATGAATTTTCAACCAAGAAGAGCAACATTTTCCATAAAAAAAAGAAATTTTTACCAAAATAAAAATAATAAAAAAAGCAGTGAACCTTCAGCGAAAAATATTTGAATTTTCTTATCAGCCTTCTGTAAATTCAATTCGTATTTTGAGCAACAAAAACAAGAAAAGACGAGAAAGGGGACACGGGAGAAGTTTCTTAAAAAGAGGGGAAAAAGAGCGTTTTACGAAAGATGAAAAATTTCTATTTTTCAGTATTTTTCTTGCATTATTTGAATTAAAATTATTGTTTTTAAAAACAAAAGCTTACCCCTCAAGGTTTGTCCACCGTCAATCCAAAATTGGATCTCGTTTTCAACTTCTTGATCCTGTAATTTGAGAAATTTCATTTTAAAACCGACATATCTTCGGAGATGAATATCTTGTTAAGAGTTAAAAAATGCTCAAAAATCGCTGTTTTAAGATTTGGCTTTTGGTTTCTCACTCTTGAACTTTACAAATAAAATTTCGATATAAAAATAAAACAATTCAACAAGTTTATTGACAAATGTGTCCAAAAAACGTGGTAAATGGAATCTTATAGAAAATTCCAAATAAATTAAAATAGTGGAATTTAATTCTACCTTGATGAACAGTTCATCCGAAAATACCTTGATAATATATTTTTTGGATTTTTAAAATTAAAAAAAAACCATAATAAAAGTATGGTGTGGGATAACATCACATGTCGCAATTCGTGTTTTGTCAATGAAAAAAATAGTCTGCTAATTTTAAAGAATTGTAAGTGAAGGGCGAAAATTGTGTCACTCATATTAAATTTCCTGCTGGACTTTTCTCGCTTTAATAAGGAAACTTCTGTAAATCATATACGACATCATATAAGATTTCCTGTAAAATATATAGCAAAATGTTGAAAAATGAAACGAGTTTTTTCCAAGAAAGTGTAATTTGTGCGCACGTGGCGCTTACACTGCTCTACTGTTTGTCCAAAAAGTTTAGGCAACGCGATTTTCGTACAGATTTTCTTGAAAATCTCAGCAGAAAAAAAGTCTAAAAACATGAGACCACATGCATGTTGGAGGTGAAGGTTTTGCTAATACAGATACATAGTTTCAAAATTTTGAGATGATTAGCGATTATTTCCGGGCGAGTGAGAGGTGAAAAATGAAGAACAAAATTCAGCCAAAACTATAGAAGTATGTTGACATCATTTCCAGTGCTTTAGGGAGATGAACAAATTTACAAAATTCTGGGTTTGGGATAGGAAAAATTTTATCCAGGTATCATTGCCTGATTCTTAACATTCGTTATTTTTGGTGAAAGGAGAAATTATCTCAACATTGCATATTATTTGAAAAGTAACTTCAATCCGAAAAATCTCATAACAATTTTGGATCAACGCTATATTAAAAAAGAGTACAAGAATTCAAAGATATCTACATATTTTTTATTTGAAAACTTTGCCGAGTAATTTTATGTTCTAGATCACATTTTTACTTCCCAATACTTTCTTATACCTGCGAATACAGTAAATTTCAATGAAGTACAACAAGGTGTTTTCAACCCCCTGTCTGTTCTTGGGGTTATTCACAACGGTGGGGGGGGGG